>PVJA010004423.1:0-86249 GCA_004027025.1 Myocastor coypus | reverse complement strand
TGTGTGTGTGTGTGTGTGTGTGTGTGTGTGTGTGTGTGTTTGACACAGGGTCTCACTATGCCCTTCAGGCTGGCCTTGAGCTCACTTTTGTAGCCCAGGTTGGTCTCAAACTTGCACTGATCCTCCTGCCTCAGTCTCCCAAGTGCTGGGATTATAGGCATGTGCCACCATGTCTAGCACTCTCAATCATTTCCTGGCCTTTAATTTAGATCAAAGGGAAATAAAACCTCAATATCTCCAGTATTCTCTGAAAACTACTACTTTGAGAGTCAGGAACTTCACATGGTATGAATTTCTCATATGACAACTCACAGGTGAAGGCAAGAGACCTGTGATAAGATTTGATTGGCTAGAGGAAGTAGAGGCTACAGACATCAAAACCAGTTTAACTTTGCTTTTAGGCTGAAATATTACATTAGAAAGAAGCTGCTGTGGAAAGAATTCAAACTAGATAGAACAGAGTATATGAGAGTGTGGAATAAAGGGCAGAAAAAAATAAAAATGAAGAAAAGAGCCAAGAAGTTTCAGAAAATGCACCATTAAAAAAAATTCTATAGATGGAGTGATGGTGTGCATCTGTATTTCCAGCCCTCAGGAGGCTGCAGCAGGAGGATTACTGTGAGTTCAAAGACAGCCTGGGCTACAAAGTGCATTTAAGGCTAGCATGAACTGCATAGTGAGATCCGGTCTCAAAGAAGACAAAATAAAAAATAAAACACTTTATAAAAACAACAGAAGGATGCCGTAAGAAGCCTCCTAACCTTGAGAGGTTAAAGTAGAAAAACTAAACTGATTCACTCTTTTTACAAAAAGTTTAGCCACATTACTTTTATATAAAAAGAAACACAGAAGAGCTGTATCATTATGCATATGTATTTATAATTGAAAAAATAAAATAAGGAGCAGAATAACATCCTCTTCACACAAAAGTTACACTGGAAAAGCTGATGTAATTATAACTTAATTTATCCAGCCAAGTATAAGAAATTCTTTAGACATTAAAAAAAGAGATTTTTAAAAGAGTATTACAAATATTACAAAATTTAAACAATCAGGAACAAAATGAAAAAGAATGAAAAATAAAAGGAAAACAAGTACATTTCAGATATAAAGATCAAAAGAACATAGAGCAAATGAAATAATGCCTTGAAAAAGAAACTAGAAGGTAAAAAAGAATTTTTAAAGTGAAGCTAAAAAGAAGAAAATATAATTGTATGAAAAAAAAGCAAGAATGTAGGCAAAGAACTACAAAAATACAGTAAAAGCCTCTAAAAGAGAAAAAAAGAAAATCAAAGCTACAGAATAAAAATAAAAATTAAACTTTAGTTTTGGAAAATTTTGTGGAAATTTAAAAAACAGACTGAAGAATATTTTGAAAGGACATAATACTTATGTGAAAAAATCAAATGGGAACAACTAAATATATTCTGGAGACACAATAGAAATTTATATGAGAGGAAAAAAAAAGTCCTTTGGACATTCAGGCAAGATTACCAACATAAACTTATAAGGGAAAATAATCACAATCATCTGGCTTTTGAGTAGTTGCCACTATTTTGCCAGCATACAATGATACAACACTGAGAAAGCTAGAAGCAGATGTTATTAACAATAACATCAAAAAATTAAATACTTACAAATTAGCCAAGGAAATGAAAGACTTTCTCAATGAATCCAATAAAGCTTGGAAGAGGAAATCAAAAAAGACATGAAGAAAATGTAAACATAGTCTGGATTTCTGGACAAGCAGACCAAATATTGTTCAAGTAGTCCATTACTAAAATTAATATATAGCTTTAATAAAATTTCAATTGAAATGCCTGCAACATTTTCACAGAACTAAAGAAAAGAAATCCTCACAATTTTATGGAGGAAGAAGGAACCCAGAAAAACAAATATGCTGGGCAACAAGGTCAAAATAAGAGGGAGAATAATCTCAGATTTCAAGTTATATTACAAAGGTACAGCGATTTAAAACCACAGCATGCAGATGTGTAGGACAGAATAACAGATCCAGAAAGAATGTCAGAAACATTTTGTTATCTGATATTTGACAAAGAGATCATAAACATACTGAGGAAGAGAATCTTTAACAAAAGATGCTGGGAAAACTAGTTACATCAAGCTGAAGATGGAATCTAAACTCATATCACTCATAGCATACTAAAGTAAAACCAAAATGGATCAAGGTTATAGACGTTAAAACAGAAACACTTAATCTGCTTTAATAACATAGGTAAAATTCCGAAGACATAGGCAATGGCAAGGACTTTTCAAACAGAACATTCGTTGCATAAGAAGTAACATCAAGAAAATCAACAGATTGTGTCATATCAGAATGAATTCCTTCTTCACAGCAAAGAGAAGACCAGCAGAGTGAAGAAACTACCTGAACAATGGAAAACATTTTTGCCAGCTATTCTTAGAACAAGGACTTATATTTGAAACTCAGAGTCCAGAATATTAGAGCTCCCACCCAAATAAAAGATCCAATAAAAATGCAGTGATGAAATGATTGAAAACTTCTCAAAAAAAAGTACAAGTGGATACAGATATAGATACAGATATATGTATATAAATGTATATCTATATCCACATCTATCTCTATATATGAAAAAATGCTCACTGTCTCTTTCCATTAGAGCAATGTACTAAAATATCATTTTACTCAGAAAAAGTAGATATCCTCTCAAGATCTCAAAAAACAAAAAAATGCTGGAGAGGTGGTATGTGGGGAAAGGAATAAGTTTTTAAAATTAATTTTAATGAAAAGAACTAGCAGTAACATATTTTCACAATAGGTTAGTAGGATAGTTACAATAATTAATGCAGTGCATATTGTTGTCTTCATAGTAGTTGTTCAGAGTACAAGATGCAGATATGATATCTTCTCTAAACACTATTAGTACAAATCTTTCTTCTCATTGAACAAAGAGGAAAGTAGCTGCATATATAGTCTAATAGTCCCTAATAGTAGTGGGTTATCAGTACAACCAGCAATATCAGAGGCTGTTGACTTGAGCCTTTTACAATATAGCATATTAATATGGCTTTCATTTCTATACCTCATGGTTAGAATACTTTTGCATTGCTGGTGGAAATATAAACTAGTACAACCGCTATAAAGTCAGTTTGTAGATACCTAAATAAAAGTAAGAACAGCAAGTCATCTGAGATAGTTATTACTCTTCTGGATATCATTCCAAAAAATTTAAAGGTATTATATTACAGTGATATATATATCTCCTTATAGTGGCACAACTCATGATATTTAAGTCTTAGAAGTTGTATATATGCACAACAAGAGATAAATGGATACACAAAATGTGGCCACATACACCATAGAGTGTTACTTAGGCCTAAAGAATAAATCTGAGTCATTTGTAGGAAAATTGATGCACTTTGAAACCATAATGTTAGAATAAATAAATCAAACACACAAACTTAAACAGAACATGGTTTCTCTTCTGAGAAAACCAAAGTATAAATATTTAAAGAACAAGATAAAAAATGGATAAGAAACAAAGTAGATGCAGAGAAAAGAAATCTCATAGTGCAGGAAGAAGAGAGGGGACAGGTCAGGGGCATAATAAGGACTAAGGTTCGATGTGTGTATGGACCAGCTCTGCACAGTGAATGCATTTACTATGGATTGCGAACATTTACTGATTTTAATAAAGAAAGTATTATATGTAGACTTTATCTGTATCTTGATTCTGATGAACAAACTGGAAAATGAAAATGAAATATGTTTTCAGACCAACAAAGCAAAGAATTTGCTATTGGCATATTTGCACTAAAAAATTACCAAATCAAGCATCCTAGAAATAAAAAAAAAAGGTGGTCAGGTGTGATGGTACACAGCTATAATCCTAGCACTCAGGAGGCTCAGGCAGGAGGATTGCTGCAAATTCAAGGTTACCCAGGGATACACGGTGAGTTCAAGGCCAGTCTGAACTATATAGTGAGACCCTGTCTCAAAAAGTAAAAATAAAAAAAAAGGGAAGAAAATGTATAGGAAGAAACTAAGAAAAACAAAATAATAAATAAAACTAACAAGACATTAAATAAAGTACCAATGTTAATAAATAGAAATCAATTGCATTTCAAAACTCAAGTGACAATTTCAAACTGAATTTTATTAAAAAGATAAAATTAAAAAATCAAGTTTCTAGGAAAGAGTCTAACATAATCTATGAAAACAGCCTTACTGAAAATTTTAAATACAATGAGAAAAAGATTTAGAGTTGCATCAGTGTCTAGAAGTGGTAAATGTCAGTTGTCCATCACTTAGTCAAGATGCCAAAGGAGACCCAGACCCAGGACTAGCCCACGAGGGAGGAGAGGGTGGAGACCTTTGCCTTCCAGGTAGAAATTGCACAGTTGATGTCTCTGATCATCATTTTTTACTAAAAAAAAAAAAAAAAAAAAAAAAAAAACCTTCCTGAGGGAGTTGATTTCTAATTTGTCTGATGCTCTGGACAAAATCAGGTAAGAAAGCCTTACAGATCTCAGTGAGCTTGACTCTGGCAAGGAGCTGCACATTAACCTCATTCCAGACAAGCAATATCGCTCCCTCACCATCGTGGATGCTGAAATTGGAATGACCAAGGCCAATCTGACCAATAACCTTGGTGCCATAGCCAAGTCAGGGACCAAGGCCTTTAGGAAGGCTTTACAAGCAGGCACTGACATCTCTATGATTGGCCAGTTCAGTGTGGGTTTCTACTCTGACTACCTGATTGCTGAGAAAGTGAATGTGAACACCAAGCTTAACAATAATGAACAGTTCTTCTGGGAGTCCTCAGTAGGACGGTCCTTCACTTTGAGGACATACGCGGGTGAACCTATGAGCAAGGAACAAAGGTTATCCTACATCTGAAAGAAGACCAATCTGAGTACTGGGAAGAAAGAAAGATAAAAACAACTGTGAAGAAGCTTTCACAGTTCATTGGTTATCCCATTACTTTTTTTGTGCAGAAGGAGTGAGATAAAGAAGTGAGTGATAATGAGGCTGAAGGAAAGGAGAATAAAGAGAAATACAAAAAGAAGCAAAGGAGTCTGGTGACAAGCCTCAGATAGAAGATGTTGGTTTTGATGAAGAGGAAGGAAAGAAGGATGGCGAAAAAAAGAAGAAAATTAGGAAGTATACTGACCAAGAAGAACTGAACAAAATGAAGCCCATGTGGACTAGAAACCCTGATGATACTACTATGAGGAATAGGGGGAGTTCCACAAGAGTTTATCCAGTGACTGGGAGGATCACCTGGCAGTGAAGCATTTTACAATTGAAAGACATTTGGAATTCAGGGCTCTTCTTTTTGTCCCATGATGAGCTCCTTTTGACCTATTTGAAAACAGAAAGAAGAACTACAACAAGTTATGTGTCCACAGAGTTTTCATCATGGATAACTGAGGAGATGATCCCCAAGTACCTGAATTTCGTCAGAGGGGTGGTGAAACTCTGAGGAGCTTCCTCTAAATATTTCTTGGGAAATGCTACAACAGAGCAAAATTTTGAAAGTTGTCAGAAAGAATTAGGTAAAAAAAAAAAAAGTGCTTAGAATTGTCCAATGAACTGGCAGAGGATAAGAGCTACAAGAAGTTCTTTGAGTAGAAGATTTCAGAACTGTTACTGTACTACACGTCTGCTTCTGGGTATGAGGTGGTTTCTCTCAAGGACCATTGTACTAAGATGAAGGAGAACCAGAAGCACACCTATTATATCACAGGTGAAACCAAGGACCAGGTAGCTAACTCAACCTTGGTGGAATGGTTCTGGAAGCATGGCTTAGAAGTGATCTACATGATCAGGTCCATGGACCAGTACTGTGTCCAGCAGCTGAGGGAATCTGAGGGGAAAACTTTAGTGTCACTTACCAAAGAGGACTTGGAACTTCCAGAAGATGAAGAGGAGGAAAAGAAAGAAAGAAAGAAAGAAAGAAAGAAAGAAAGAAAGAAAGAAAGAAAGAAAGAAAGAAAGAAAAAGTTTGAACACCTGTATAAGATCATGAAAGACATCTTAGAGAAAAAGGTCAAAAAGGTTGTCATGTCAAACAAATTGGTGATGTCCCTATGCCATATCATAATAAGCACATATGGTTGGATGGCAAACATGAAAAGAATCATGAAAGCCCAAGCCCTAAGAGACAACTCCATGATGGGTCACATAGCAGCAAAGAAGCACCTGAAGATAAACCCTGACCGCTCCATTATTGAGACCTTGAGGCAAAAGGCTGAGACCAATAAGAACGACAAGTTTGTGAAGGATCTGGTCATCTTGTTGTACAAAACTGCACTGCTGTCCTCTGGCTTCAGCCTTGAAGACCCTCAGACACATGTGAGCAGGATTTACAGGATGTTCAAGCTGGGTTGAGGCACTGATGAGGATAACACCTGCTGACAACACCACTGCTGCTGTCAATGAGGAGATGCCGCCCCTTGAAGGAGATGATGACATGTCACACATGGAAGAATTTGAATCAGCTCGGCCCAAAGAACAACTAATGCATGCTTAGTACTTTAATCTTCATTGCCTCTGATAATATATATTTTAAGGGCTTTTCTGTTAAGTCTGTATGGCATGATACCTGCTTTTATGGAGAAGATAAAATTTCTTTCTACATTTAAGTAACACTGTGATATTTTAGGCATGAAAGCAGAGCTAGCAGTGCTTTCTCTAGTTTCACCTTGGTTTATTTTAGCAGGTTGAGATGTTTGTGGTAAGATGCACTGGAGCTGTTAACTTTGTGAGTTCTGAAGTGCTTAGTAACCGATCCAGATTCCTTAGTAGACCCAATCTCGTGTCTCTGAAGTGTTGAGATTGTCTGATGTTTAAAGGAATATTTGTTAAGATAGCTTGAATTTTCTTATAAGATCTTTTTTAAAGCTTTCCTCAGTAGTTTCAAATCTGCATGCCCTAGGCTTCTAGAAGTACATTATGCTGAAAACTTGATGGCAGAAGATGCACAGGGCTTGTTTTCCAAAGAAAAGTACTGTTACAAGAGAGAAACAACTTCCTAGGGAGACCACAGCGCTGTTTCAAAAATCATTTGGGACAAGGCCTGTAAATGGAAGTGGAGTGCTCAGGTCACATTCTGCTTTAAAAGGTAACAAATACAGCTGAATTTAGAAATTACATAAAAGAAAAAGCTTTAGAGATGTATGCCTTGTAATAAATAAAAGACTAATTATTGAAAAACTATTTCATTTTCTTCAGACTGATTTTGTTTTAAAATAATTCTAATTTTTCTCCCAGTAGAAATCTTGGATATGATTTTAAAATATAAATAAAATACAAAGAGACAAGAGCACTGATGATGAGTTAAAGAAAGGAAACAGAATTGGAGGGCAGGTATTAAGAAGTTGTCAGGGTGAAAATAATTTGTAAAAATTCAGTACATATTTGTAACACATAATGTTTACATTGCAAGTGGGGGATTCGCATGAACCTCACTCATCTTTTCCTTCCCTTCCCCCATCCATCCCTTGATGACCTCATTTATGTACACTTCTGCACCACATGTTTACATTCTTGTGCAGAGCTGGTACATGTCTATAGCACATCATATTTGAGATGGTTATTTTATTTAAATTTTTATTGCTATATGTTTGCAGTTACATGATATTACACTCCTTGTGGAAAAATGGTATACAGACATAACACACCTCTGATCTTCATTTCCCCATTTTTATCCACTGCCTTTTAACATGTTTTTCTCTTCTTTCCCAGGAGCAATTACTTATTCTCTTTATAAGTTTAACCTAAATTTACTACCATAAGCAGAGATTAATAGCCAGAATAATAGGCCAGAAATATACAAAATAATTATACTAAATCAAGGTACACTTTTAGATACACTGATTATGCTGGGTTAAAACAATTATTTTCCTCTTACTTTTTTTTTTCTATTTTCTGTTTTTATATTTATTACTTTATATATTGACTTTCTTATGTAGGAGCAACCATGCAATATTTCAGCTGTGTGTCTGATTTACTTCTCTTAATATTGTAGTCTCAAAATGCATCCATTTTCCTACTAATGACTCAAATTTATCCATCTTTATGGCAAAATACTATTCAGTTGTTATAAATACAATATTTTCTTTATCCATTCAGATATCGCTATTTTAGGTTGTGCTGTTATAAATGCAACTATGCATATGTCATGATATTATGACTGCTTTAATGCATTCAGGAAGAAACACAGGAGGCGATATCTAGAAGAGAAATAGCTGGGTCAAAAAAAAAAAAGAATTTATCTTTTTAGTATTTTGAGAAACCTCCATACTAATTTCTAAAGTGACCGAACCAGTTACATTCTTACCCCAAAGTGTTTCTTTACTGACTATAGCTTTTCCAGTATGTGTTTGTTGATTTCTTGACAATGGCCATTTTTTTCTGGAGTGAGATGGAATTTCAGTGTTCTTTTAATTTGCATGTTTTATTTTATTTTAGTATGGGTCTACATGGTGTCACTATAAAGATTGCACTCATCAGCCTACGTTTAGCCTTCTGAGAGTTGGGATTACAGGCCCGTGCCATCCATGCCAATCTCAAATCACTGTCTCAGCATGTCCCGGAGATGGGGCCAGCATGGAACACTGGGTATGGAACCTGGCAGCTAGTACTCAGCCTGCGCAGGTGCTTTAGTCTGCTGAGCTATTTGAGCAGCCCTAATTCACATGTTTTGAATGGCCTGGGATGTCCATCATTTTAGCTTGTATCCATCTGTCTTAGTTACTATTCCATTGTTGCTGGGACAAGTACCCAACACACAAGCTTAGCGGAGAAAAGGTTTATTTAGCTCACAGTTACTGGAAGTCTCAAGACTCTGTCCCCACCCTATAGAGTCTAGAGCAGAGGCTGGGGCACTGCCTCCTCCAGGGAGATTTGCTCCGTACCTTTAAGAAACCACCGCCTTGTGTTGAGAAGGGGAAGCCTCTGACAGCACATGCTGCAGCTTTAACGGTTAGCGCCTCTCTTGGCCACGCCCCCTCAAGCCCCACCTGTGGAGCCATGCGCTTGACAGCCCCATGATTTACGTGAGGCTTTGGAGGAAGAACTAGATACAAACCACAACACCATCTAAGAAGTATGTTTATTTCAAAGGTCCACTTTTCACAGGGTCTTTAAATTGGGGAGTTCTATTCTTTCTACTTCTTTATACATTCTACATACTAGTCACTTGAGGAGTTGGTAGAAAAATTATTTTTACATTCTATACATTGTTTCTTCACTCTGTCGGTGGTTTCCTTTACTGTACAGAAGATTTTTTAACTTGGTGGGATCGCTTTTGTTGATTCCTGGTGTCATTTCTTGTGAAACCAGGGTTGAGTCCAGAAACTCTTTGCTTATTATGCCCGTGTCCTCAAGAGTTTTATCTAATCCAACTTCCAAATGCTTAAGGTTTTCTGGCTTAAAATTTAGAATTTTGACAATTTCAATTTTAGCTTAGCGTGTATCAAAAATATGGGTCCAGGTTTAATCCTCATTGTGGGGATAGATGGTTTTCTCAACACCATTTGTTAAGGAGGCTATCTTTCCTCCAGTATAATATTTTGTACTCTTTGTCAAAATTAGGTAGCTAAATGTAGCTGGAATTGTCTTTGCATACTCTTGTTCTGTCTCATTGCTCTATATGTCTGGGGATTTTTTTGGTTGTTGTTTATTGTATTTATAATATTTTGGGGTTTTTTTTTTTTTTTTTTTTTGGTTTGTATTTAGTACAGGCTCTACAGGGTCTCACTGTGAGGACTGGACTTGTAGTGGTTCTCCTGTGTTTAGCCTCCCAAGAGCTGGGATGACAGGTGTGTACCACTATGTCCAGTCTGAATCAACATCTCAGCATGGCACACCAAGGATTGAACCTTGGCCGCTGCACTGTCTAAGCAGGTTCTTTAGTCTGCTGAGCTATCTGGCCAGCCCAATTGTATGTCAAATTCTTCCCCCCTGCTTTGTCTTTCTTTCTTTCTTTCTTTCTTTCTTTCTTTCTTTCTTTCTTTCTTTCTTTCTTTCTTTCTTTCTTTCTTTCTTTCTTTCTTTCTTTCCTTCCTTCCTTCCTTCCTTCCTTCCTTCTTTTTTTTTTTTTTTTTTTTTTTTTTTTTTTTTTTTTTTTTGTACAGGGTCTCACTACTGACTCATAGTGATCCTCCTACTTGTACCTCCCAAGTGCTAGGATTACAGGCATGAGCCACCACTTCCAGACTCCATCACTGGCTCAGCATGCTCAAGAGCAAGGCCAGTGCAGCAGGCAGGGCCAGGAACTGAACCCTGGCCTCTGCGCTTCCCTAAGCAAATGCTGAATCCGCTATACTGCTGGCTCTCCCCCCACTTTGGAAGTTTTCTGCCACAACTTTTTTTTTAAATGTATCTTTTATTTATTTATTTATATTTTATATTTTTTTATTTATGGCCAGCTCAGCTTGCCCTGAGGGTGGGGCTGGTGCAGCATGTGGTGCTGGGGATCGAAAGAACCACAGTTCCTGTGGTTGCCTAAGCTTTCCTAAGCAGGTGCTTTAGACTGCTGAACCATCTCACTGGCCCTGCCACAACTTTTATGAACAGATTTTTTCTTTCATTTGTGCTATCTATTCTTTTCCTTAACTCTCATCAATCTTATGTGATTCTTCACAACATCTACCAGCTATTTGGTTGATTTTTCATGCTTCACTGCTATTCCTAAGAGCTCTTTATTTTCATGGTCGCTGGTCACAATCTTGTCTTCTGTATTTGATATTGTCCTCACATTTGCTCATTCTTCTGCCTATGGTTTCAGTGGAAATTTTAATCTCCTGGACGTCTGTTTGAATCTGTTTCTGAATTCTGCTTCCTTCCTGAGTGCTCATGATTTCCATCATTTTTTTGTAAGCTTCCTCCATGTTTTCTGTATCTGTTCTAGAATCACTAGCCATTATGGTTACCATCACTGTGTTAACCTGAGAATTATTTTCTGTTTTGACTTTTCCAGAACTACATTTATCAGCTTTGTTACTTCTGCTACTGTTATTTCAGAGAGTCCAGGTTGGTGGCTTTCAAATTATTCCACCTCATTTCACCTTGGGTTTGCTTTTGGTAAGCTTGAGTTCTGGGGTTGCTTCTTGTTCTTGTGTCTTCCTTCCTTCCTTCCTTCCTTCCTTCCTTCCTTCCTTCCTTCCTTCCTTCCTTCCTTCCTTCCTTCCCTTTAGTTTAGAAGTTTAATATTGATGATGAGAACTTGTGGCCTATTTATCTTAGCCCCTGGTTCATTGACACTGGCCAATAATAATTTCTTGGGACTCTTATGCAATCTTAGTCTTGCCACATGAGAGAGAAAAACTTATTAGAACAATTATGTCACCTCAGCTAAAGTAGTATGATCAGCATTATATAGCCTAGAAAGTGACAAACTTTGGTAATCATGAATTTGCCACTTTTAACCATATGAAATAGATTTGTAGTTACATAACAAAATCTAAAACAATCCAAAAAACATGTATTCAGTAAATAAGCCCTTACTATCATGACTTCAAACTCAGCAGAAAAAAATTTGAAAGGGATTAGGGGGAAAATAAAAGTAGAAGGAGGACAAATAATTTAAAGACATGGCTGGAGGACAAAGGAAGGTTATGCAAAACTTTGGGAAACTGATGAAAAAGACAGGCTAGAAAGAGAGAGAACCAGTAAAAACAAGAACAGAACAGAACAACAAAATCAACACAAACAATGTTCATAAGCCAGGCATGCTCATGCACACCTGAAACTCAGGAAGCTGAGGCAGGAGGATTGCCAGGAGTTTGAAAGTAGCTGTGCCACATACATAAGGAGTTCAAGACCAATCTGAGTTATGTAGTAAGACTCAACAGACAAAACACAATGTTTATGCTCATATAAAGATAAGATCAATTAAGAAAACTTTTTTTCAAAATGTCCACTTCAAGTCATGTCTCTGCTGTCACCAGTAGACCAAGTGGGCAGATGAGTATGGCTCTGTGTCAGTTAATCACTACAATCCAGCTGCAGCTTTGCAGTGGGGTAGTGGATAATCCCAGCAACCCTGCCACTTTTGCTCTACTGAAGTTCAGGTTGGCTTTTGGCTATGAGCCTGAAACCAAATTTGTTCAACCTGCAACACTCCATTTGCCTCCTGCTAATTTCAACATGGCTGGTTGACCTCCTGCTGACCTGAACTCAGCAGCTTCACACTGACACTAGCAGACACTTGACGAAGGCAACTCACAGGTGTGCTGAGTTATGCACCCAGGAGACCTTCTCCAAGATGGATACTGGCCCAGTGCCCGCTCCTGGGGGACATCTGAACCCAACCAACTCACCAGCCATTGCAGACCACTGCATCCACAGCTCTATTCCATTGATAATTTCTTAATGGAGGTCTCTGGGGTTCCCTCCCATACCATGAGTCAAGGCTCAGGGAGAAAGTACTGCTTGCCATTCCTTCTTCATTAAAGTCTGTCCCTCCACTCTCCCTATAGGTTTCAATTCTCAACTCAGATATTTCTTAGGCCCCAGAGACTTATTTTTCCCCTCTTCTCTTCCCCATGTTACTATATTCCAGTGTTTGGACACCAACTATTAGAGAAGATCTTCCTCTTCTGTTTACTGCTGTGCCATCATCCCTAAAGTTCTTTTCAAGGCTTTTGTCATGAATGGATGTTGAAATTTTTTTTTTTTTTTTTTTTGGTCTTTTTGAGACAGGGTCTCGCTGTGCAGTTGAGGCTGGCCTTGAGCTCACTTTTGTAGCCCAGGCTGGTCTCGAACTTGCACCAATCCTCCTGCCTCAGCCTCCCGAGTGCTGGGATTACGGGCATGAGCTGGATATTGGATTTTGTCAAATGTTTCTTTTGTGGGTTTTTTTTTTTTTTTTGAGATGATTATGTGATTTTCATCTTTGCGTCTGTGTGTGTAATGTATTACACTTAATAATTTGCATATACCCTGCTATGAATCCTACTTGGACAAGATGTGTCTTTTTGATGATTTGCTGCATTCTGCTTACTGAACTATACTCAATATCTTACTGAGGATTTTTGTGACTAGGTCCATAAGAGATGGGCTTGTAGTTTTCTGTGTTGTGTTCGGGTCTTTTTTGGAAATCGAGGCAATCATTGCTTCCAGGGAAGACTTTGTTAGTGTTCTCTCCTTTTTGATTTTCTTAAACAGTTTGGGGAGTATTGGTGTTATATCTTTATGCTATATCCTCTATAAGGTCTATATAGAATATGGCAGTGACTTCATCATTTATTGGAATCCAAGCTTTTCTTTGTTGGCAATTTGCTTTTAATTCTTCATTCTCACTGAGGTTGGATTATTTAGAATTTTAATATTTCTTTGATTCAGAATTGGTAGTTCATGTGTGCGTAGAAACTTACTCATTTCTTCTGGATTTTCCATTTCATGAAGTATAAGTCCTCAAAATAGTTACAAGTGATCCCTTCAATTCTGGGAGAATCTGCAGTGATTTCATCCTTATTTGTCATTGCACTGGCTTTGTTTTTTTCTTTATGTTGTAAAACAGACCAAGGATTTCTTTATTTTATTCTTCCAAAAACCAACTCTCAAATTCACTGATACCTTATAGTGCGTTTCATTTGTCTCAATTTCATCAATTTTTCATTTGATGCCTATAATTTTTCTTTATACTAGATTTGGATGGAGGTTATTCTTGTTTTTGTAGGACGTTGGAGTGTATAATTTGATTATTTATGTGAGTGCATACTGTTTTTTCTGATGCAGACACTCACTGCTACAAATTTTCCTCTAAGGACTGCTTTCCCTGTGTTCTAGGAGTTACTATTTGATTGTAGGAATTATCATTTGATTATGTTTATAGGAAAGATTTTATTTTCCCTTCATTTGTGACCCACTGATAATTCAAGAGGGTATTGTTTAATTTCAATGTGCTTGGATAGCATGGTCTTAATTGCCATTAATTTCTAGTTTCACTCCACTACTATTTGATAATTTGTATGAAACTGTTTTGATTCTTTTGTGTCTCCTTATGTATACTCAATGGGATAGTATGTGGGCTACATTGGGCAAAGCTCCATGAACTGCTTCAAAGAATGCATATTCTGTGTTTGTTTAGTGGAATGCTCTAGAGATATTGATTAAATCTAGTTTTTTGATGTTTTATCTCAACTCTGATATTTCTTTGATTTTTTGCTTTGTTGATGATTTGAGACAATGAGGTTTTGAGATAATTCTATTACAAATTTTTTGTGTGTTTACTGGTGTTTGTTTTATGAAACTAGATGCACTGATATTTGTTAAATATTTGTTCATAATCATTATCACTTTATGTGCAATTACTGCTGTAGCCAATATATAGCGATCTTCTTTGTGTCTTTTGATCAGTTTTGGGTTGAATATACTTTCTCTGAAAGAGCCACTCCTGCTCTTTTCTTTGTTCTTGTTGCATAGACTATTATTTCTATCCTTTGAATTTTTAATGTCAATTTCATTTGTAGTTAAACATGTTGCTTGTATCCTGTGCATCATTGGGTTTCATTTCTTGATTCATTTTGTTAGTCTGTGTCTTTTGATTGAGGAATTTAGACCATTCGCACTGAGAAAAATTATTGAGAGGTAGTGACTTATCCTGGTCATTGGATTCCTTTCCTATTGCTGATTTAATTACTTTTTTTTACTTTCTCTTTGCTGCTCATCCTATTCGGTATATTCAGTCCTTTTTTTTTTTACTTCCTTATCCTTTTCTAGGATATCTTTGGTAATTCTTATAACCTGGTTTAGTGGTCACGAATTACTTGTGGTTCTTGTTAAACTTTATTTCTCCATCAATTTTGAAAGAGCTTTTAAGGATAATAAATCAAGTTTGAAGGTTTTTGTCTTTAGGGATTGAAATACTTCATTCCAAAAGCTCTTGGCCTTTAAGTTTTATGAGATGTCTGCTGTGATTCTAATGGGATTACCTTTATGTGTGATTCATTGCTTTTCTTTAACAGCTCTTAAGATTGTGTCGATGTGATTTACTTGTGGTCATGTGAGCATCAATGGTGCAGACAGGCATGGTTTTGGCATTCTATATTCCTTGTTTTAGTTTTTATCTAACTGTCTGACCAGGGTACATGCATTCATAAGTGGGGCTCCTTGGAGGTGGCCAGATCGGGTGTGTAAATGTCCATTGAGGGTGTGATGCTGAGATGAAAGTGTTTGGCACTGGAGTGCTCTAGTCATTGATTTGGCATAGTTTTCTGTATGAGCATGAGAAGCCCCCGCCTTGGTATGGATGTCATTGCCCAAAAGTCTTATAGTTTGGCTAAGATAACAGGAAAAGAGCGGCTTGCTAGTGCTGCTTGCTGTTTGCTGCCTGCCCACCATAGACAGCTTCACTTCTGCTAGGCCACTCTTTCCTTGAGTCAGCCAAGTGGAGACTAAAACCACCACAATCTGTCATCTGAAATAAATCTGTTCTCCTTTAACTTATATGTATTCAGTGTTTGGTCTCAACAGTGCCAAAAATAACTAAGCCATGTCTCACTTATTTGTATATTTGTTCTTTCCCTATATTTGGGTTTTCTGCTGTTATTTCTGTGAACATGTTTTGTTATGCTATTTGTGTTGACTTCTGATTTTTCCCTTCTTCCAATTATTCTTAGGCTTTTTTCTTTTGCATCATCTTGCCACTGTTAGATCCATTTTTGAATCTTCTCTGGTGTTTTATGGTAATGCATGTTTGATGTCATCGTTGTCTTCTCTACTGAAATATTTTCCTCACAGTTGTCTTTTCTTCCCATACATTCAATATAATTTTTAATGTTTGTTAACTAATTTTCTATTGAAACCTTTTCAAGGACTCGGATTCTTTAGTAAGCTTGTCATTCGATGTTTCTCTAATTTTGTGCAGCTTAATTACCTTTTTATTAGTATGTTTGGAAGGCTCATGAATTATTTTGGTTATTTTATTCATTATCTGTTTAGTTTTATCTTCCAAAATCCTGCCGAGTACCTCTTTGATCTGTTTTCTACCCTCCTCTGTTATCTTTTCAAGTAATTCTGGTGTGTAGCTTATGCTATTTTTCCCTTCAGGTGCCTCTGCTTTGGCCTTGGGGGAGTTGGGGACTCGAGGCTAGATTTTATTACTTCTGTTTTCATGCTTCTGTTGACATTTTGTGCTGAGGTTTGTGGATATTTAAAATTCAAAGACTTTGTTCTTAGTGTAACAATCTCTATAGTTGGTTCTTTTCCTGCGATGTGTAGCTGGATACAGCTGGTACAGTCCATTAACTCAGTTCCAAGATCTTACCACCTTGGTTAATTTGGAAGGGTGAAGTGTACTTAGTCTAACACTGAGTTCTCTGGTCATGTACTATTGTACTGTTAATGTCACAAAGGTTATCTGAATGCTGGCTTACTAAAAATGACAATTATTCAACCATGATAATATCAAGCAAATCAGCTACAGTTGTGTCATACAAGAAAAATTAGGTATTAACCCACCATAAGAAACATTTATGTATCACCTTTAACCCTAGTGAAGAAACTCATCATTATGTTGTAAACATGAAAACAAACCAGGTATTGACTTATCACTCATATACTAAATTGAGTGTTATCGTTTATGTCTAGTTGTCCCCCCAGAGCCTCATGTAGTCATTGGGCAGGGACTTCTATAGATTGAGATTTGACTCATGAGTCACTGGAATTATGTGTTTTACTACTGATGGGATTATTGGTCTGAGTAGGGCTAGGACTGTGGGTGTGGTCTAGGGCGGATATCCTAAGGCAGAGAGCCTGATAGGAATATAAAGAGAGACAGAGAGACAGACTAGAGCTGTTGCTCTCTGCTGCCCTGTTTGGTTGGCTGCCTCTGCCAGCATTTTGTTGCTGTTTCACCGCCATGAACTGGATGCTCTCTGTCCTGCTCCACTCAGCTTTGGGCCAGCCGAATATGGACTGAAACCTCCATGAACTGTGAGCTAAATAAACCTTTCCTTCCTTTATTTTGAGTGTTGGGTATTTGTCCCAGCAATGAGTAAAAAGTAACTAAGACAGACAGCTATATCTCCACTAATGATGGAAAATAATTTAAGACTAATTTTATAGAGTTAACTGCATATCTAAAGACTAATAAGGTTTTATATTAAACTGTTAATGATGTAGAATTTGGGAATGGGGAAAGCGAAAAGAAAACTTTGAACCCTGAACTACACGACATGAGACAGAGATGAGGATATGGCACAAAGAATCCTATTGGGGAGGGGAAATGTTTTTATAGAACTAGATAAAGGTAAAATAAAAGATTGACAAGAAGTAGAACACAAAAGAAAAGGAGAACAAAAAAGAAAGTATATAAGTAGTAAAAATAAAAGAGAAAAGATTAAAGGGATGAAAACTAAAAAGGAGAGAAAAAAGAGGAGATAAGAAGCAAAGAAGAAGGCAAAGGAAAACTTCTGCAACCACAATAGACTGGTGCGGGGGGGGGGGGGGGGGGGGGGCTGGCACCTGTACCTGTTGAGTAGTGTCCAAGTCAAGATCTATCCTGCACCCAATGATACATAAAAAAGGCAGTCAGACTCCAGATACCTGCTGGAGCAAGCACCAACAGTCAGCAGCTTTAGTCCGAGTGGGCCAGTGCTGCAGCTTTCAACTCCAGAGGCCAGACTCAGTCTGTAGGTGTGGGGCCTGAGCCTCTTAGCTCAACCCTCTTAGGAGGTCTCATTCCAGACTAGCTGTGGTTGCTTCATGTGGCTGTTTCTCAATCAGACACTATGGAATGCAATACCAAGAGCTCTGAGTTGGAGCCACCCCATGGCTACTCTGAATCCAGGGCTCAAACACCACTCCTTTCCTGGAATGCAGTCCAACAAAGCACTCTCTTGAAAGACATAGTGTGTACTTGGACTAGAGACAACAACTTGGCAAGCAGTTGTTGCCTGTTGATGGACTCACATGAAAGCAGAGTCCTGGGCTCTTCTTACAGCTCACAGCACCCACTGGTCCATTCTACCACTGCTTTTGTCCCTAAAGCTCTCTAGAGTACCCAGCTTTCACTCTGTAGAGTTGTCCTCCATGTCCTGTAAGCCATGATCTGGGAGCTGGGGAAAAAGTGCAGACTGTCCTTCCCTTTGTCCATGCTGGGTTTTTGAGCTTTGTCTCTTCAACTGCTCTGCAGGTTTTAATTTTCCTTTCAGATTATGCTAGTTGCCAGAAATCTCTGTTTCTGCCAATCTCTCTCTCTCTCTCTCTCTCTCTCTCTCTCTCTCTCTCTCTCTCTCGTCTTCCTCCTTTTTCCCCTTCTCCTCCTCTTTCTTCTGAAATTTTTTTCCCAGTATCTAGGCAAGGCTAAGTTATTGTTGTTTACCACTCTGTTATTTTCTGAGGATTCATATAACATATGCTAATTTCTTTTTAAATCCCATTTCCCTCCTCTCTCCTCTTCCTTTAGTTTTAATTTTAATTTAATTTTTTGTACTTTAGGGAAAAGTCTACAGGGTGTTCAGGATCTCACCACTAGACTGGACTCGTAGTGATCCACTTGTTTACAGCCTCCCAAGATCTGGGATTATAGGTGTGCACCACCACACCCAGTCTCAATCATCACCTCAATGCAACACAAGGATGGGGCCAGCATGGCAGGCTAGGGGATTGAACTCTATCTCTCTTTTTTTAAAAAATCTTTTATTTATTTAATTGGTGCAGGGACTTGGGGACCAGCATGGCCTGCAGCACAGGAATTGAACCCAAGTCCTTGTACTTGCCAGGCAGGCACTTTACCGCTGAGCTATGCCCCCAGGCCTTCCTCCATCTCTTGATTTGCTTCCCTTTCAAGAATGACCAATCTTTCTACTTGCTGTTGTCTATCTTCTTTTCTGATCCCTATTTATACTTTGGATTTCTCCTATAACAGAAACCCTACAATTTTAAGCTTTTGTGTCTGAATTATTTTACTTAAATTATACTCTGAAGGTACAGCTGTTTTCCTATAAATGACTCATGTTTATCTTTCTCTATGTTAGAGTACTACTCCATTGTGTGTTGATGTCACATTTGCTTTATCTGTTTATCTGTTGATAGGCAGATGGGCCACTTCCAAGCTTTGGCTATTATGAACTGTGCTGTTAAAACATGCTTATTCATCATGTTTCACTGAAATATGTCTTGAACATATTTAGAAGGGGAATATCTGGGGCAAAGGAAATTTCTAGTTTCAGGCTTTTTTTTTTTTAAGACTCTCCTTTTTTTTTTTCTTTTATGTATTTGGTATAGGGTCTGACTATGCAGCTTGCACTCAGAGAGATTCTCCCTAGAGCTGCTGGGATTATAGGCATGTGCCACCCTGCCTGGTCTCTGGGTGGTTTAGCCTGCGGGGTGGGGGGCTGGCTTGGCATGTGGTACCAAGGATTAAACCTAGGTCCTCGCACTTGCCTAAGCAGATGCTTAGTCCACTGAGTTATCTCACCAGCCCTTGATACTGATTTCTAAAGTTGTTTTACTAGGTTGCATCCCCACCAATAGTGTAAAAAAGATTCCTTTTCCCCCAAAGCCTCTACATATTAAAATGATTTGATTTTAAGATAATATTTTGTTGGCATCAATTTAGACAAATTCATGACTCATAATATAAGCAGATGTTCACAATGTAGAGACATTTGTGTATGCTAAATGCATCATTATGGTGCAGTAGGGAAAGGATGATCTTTTCAATAAATAGTGCCAGGACAGTTACATATCCCAATGGGGGAAAATGAATTTGATTTCCTGCTCAATACATGAAATGAAAACTTACTTGTAGGTGGATCATGCACCTAAATATGACAGGTAAGCACCAAAAATACTTTAGAATATAATAGAGGAGACTATCTTAGGGACATTGTTCTAAGACAATATTCTTAAACAGAACATATGAGCTAGGTTGACAAATTTGACCATTAAATTGAGAATTTCATTTCCTCAATGAAGGAAAGCCAATGAGAAGGCAAGCTAGCAAAATATATAACTCACAAAGGACCCATACTCGGTATATAAAAAGCATTCTTTTACAAATCCACAAAAACAAGGTAAGGCAATCCAGCAGGAAAATGTACAAGAGAAAAGAGTAAAATATAAAAGAAAAATGGAAAGATTTTAAAGGTCTTCTGTAAAAAGGAAAGCCAAACAATTTATGAGCTCATGGAATGATGCACAATCTATCAATAATCAAGAAAAAAAAAATTAAAACCAAAAGAAAATACTACCATCCACTAACTAAAATGAATAAAAATTAGAATGGAGATAATATAATAATATGAGTGCTGTTACAGTAGATAGGGACAAGAATTCTTATACATTATTGGTATAATTATAAGTTTGCCTAGTTCGGAGATGCTTTTGCAAGTTCTGCTAAATTTGAAGATAATGCACGCCTGTGACTCAGCAGTTCCATCCACAGTAAAGTCATGACTCACAGCTTTGCCCTATGATATAGTTCATAGCAGCATTGTTCTTCATGGTCCAAAGTGGGAACAACCCTAATGTCCTTCACAAGCAAATTGACTATATAACTATTGTAGTATATTCACATAATAAAATACTATATTGTAATAGAAATGAATGAATTATGGCTATAAATAGCAAATTGCCTGTGAGTTAAATTCAGTTGGTTTGAGAAACACCTAGGAAATCAGTAATGCACATTCATAGGTATGTTTGTTTCCAGAGAAGATGAGAGTATGTGACAACAAGCTGATAGGACAGAACCCCTCTGAATGTGGGCAGCACCACCCAATGGACTGGTGGTTCAAGTGCCGCAGAAGCAGAAAGAGAAAGCTCAGCAGCATAGGTTCTCTGGTTCTTTCTTTCTCTGCTTCCTGGTACCTATGGGGCGATCAGCTCTGCTCCCCACTTCACGCTGCCACGGGGTTTCAGCTGTACCAGGGGCCTAAAAGCAGCAAAGCCAGCCCGACATGGTCTGAGGCTACTCAGCAACTTTAGGCTTACTGGAGGCAGAGAAACCAAGCAGCGCTTGAGGAAGTGGAGGCAGCCGAGCTGTGTCTCACCCAGAGGAGTCGTGCATGTCGAAGTTTGAGCCCTTAGCTACCATAGGAGGTTACTTTTATGCCACTTACCAGGTATAAACAGTAGAAAAACCAAGTCTTCTCTGAATGGACTTTTACAAATACGTGAAGAACTAGAACCAAAAATCGGCTGGGTGGAGCTTACACCTCTGATACAAGTGTATTTACGGGAGTGGAAGGAACATTGCACATTATTGACATATTTGAGTTTTGAAACATGTTTAAATGTAAAAAGGTCTTCTATAAAATTACTGAAATCATGAGTCCAAGTAAATGTTCCCCCTCCTTAATTTATTTTCCTCGGGTATTTTGTTATAGTGGATAGCAAGGTGAAAAGCATATTACACAAATATAGTACTGAGGAAAAGAAGTCACACAGAAGCTAGGCATCGTGGTGCGCACCTGTAATCTAGCATTCTGGGAAACTCAGGCAGGAGGACTGCAAGTTGGGACTTGGCCAGGCAAAGCAACAACTTGCAAAGACTTTGTTTATTTCATAAAATAGAATAAATTGTGTAGTTTCTTTTCTATAAGAAACCCAACAAGCCGGGCGTGGTGGCGCACGCCTGTAATCCCAGCACTCAGGAGGCTGAGGCAGGAGGATTGGTGCGAGTTCGAGACCAGCCTGAGCTACAAAAGTGAGCTCAAGGCCAGCCTCAACTGCATAGCGAGACCCTGTCTCAAAAAGACAAAAAAAAAAAAAAAAGAAACCCAACATATAAATAGAGAGCAATATAAAAGGTAAGTGATAGAAAAAATAGGTCTCTAATGACTTTGCTAAGCACATACATACATTCACTGGTATAGAATTCATAAAGCATATTTAAAAAATAAAATGATTGCTCTCTATTTCTTTGAACATGACTTTATAATACTTTAAGACTTTAAAATTTTTAAAAAGCTGTTTGGAAAGGCAGAAGAAAGCTAGAAATCAGTACTGGAGATTGCAATTATCCTCAAATAATTCTGCTGGAAACTCATAAGAAAGCGAATGCTCCATGAAGTTGTCTCCCCTCCTTGGATACAAAGATGGATGTTTCCTCGTGGTTGTTCTTCTCATGATTGCCTCACTCGGTCTGGCCTCCTGCTTTGGTTTGTTTTTGTTATGAAATGGACAAATTCGTGATGGTTTCAAAATGAAGATTTAGTTCAGTGCAAAGGCACTGGGTTCCATCCCTGGTATCACATACACAAAAGGAGAAGGAGCAAGAGGAGGAGGAAAAGGAGGAGAAAGGGAAGAGAAAAAGGAAGACAAGGAGCAAGGAGATGTGATGAGTCAGCTGCTCACAACGGAACACGTGCTATATAATTGCATTTTAGCAACAATCTAAAAGGACCAAGCCAAATAGCTGCATTAGATATTCAAATAGTAAAACTAAAGAAACACAAAGTTATTACCATATAATTTAGAATGGTAGCTACATTTTTATAACAAGGACAGAATACTACAGAAAAAGGACATAAAAATGGCTTCTTAAGTCCTGGTCAAGTTCAGTATCATGTCCTGATTGATAATGACCTGGGAGAATTCACTTCATAGAGGAAGAGCTAAAAGAGAGCAAGAGGAGGCATAAAGCCAGTAGTGGGGGGAGCAAGGTGCCTCTGAGCAAAATACACGATAGCCACTTCCCCAAAATATGAAATTTGGGGGTGAAGGGAATGATGGGGGAATAAAAAACAGAATTAAAAATGTATATTTCATATAGGTAAAAAAATGCATGAATGAAAATTGTGTCAGATACTCATACAGAACTGTGTACATATCTACTTGGTTGTACAGCAAAATATACATCTTAGTACAAAAATAAGATAAAATAAAATAGGTTCTTCCTAAATCCTCAAAAAATCCACACACACACCTGAAAGAATTCACTAAGCTGCATATTTACCTTTTTTTTTTTTTTTTTTGCATTTTCTATTTGTCTGTTTCACAGGGTGCCACATAATACATTCACTGTACGTTAGCACAGGTCTGCAGTACACATGTGTGCATCCCTCGCATGGAGCTGATCCATGGCCTCACAGATCTTACTTTATTTACATTCCCTCTCCCTTACCTCTAGCTCTCTGCCCCATCTCTTGATTCCCTTTTCATTTGAGATACAGTTTTAAAAATAGTTTTAAATGCAAGGAGAAAGGGAGAAAGCCAAGGCTCAGAGAATCTTGCTCAGGTTTTCAAAGTGCTATGCTTAGCAATTTGGGGCAGCTCTGAACTCCCAAATAAGTAATGCCTGTGCTCTCAAGTCCTAGATAAAAGCTAGTCAGGAGCCAGCCAAATAGCCCAGGGGGTTAAAGCGCTTGCAAGCAGGCACAGGGGCTGGTGGTTTGATTCCAGAGTCTGCTGTTTCAGCCCTGCCCCCAAGGTGACCTGAGATAGCAATTGAGATTGAGCATAAAGGTGTGCAAATGTAATCCCAACACTTGGGAGGCTGTAAACGGGCAGAACACTACAAATCCAATCTAGCAGTGAGACCCTGTATACCCTGTAAATACTTCCCTAAAATACAGAGAAATAAAATAAACAAAATAAAAGCCAGTCAGCATCTATAAGAGGACAACTAGTCTATAATACAAGTAAACAGAGGTAGAAAGAAGGTAGAAAGAAGATCAAACAAAGGAAGAGTTTATGTCTAGCCTGACTATTGGAGCAGAGTTTACAAAAGTGATAGACCCTACATTCAGCCCCAAAGAGCCTGGCCCTAGGGATTCTTAAGGCTTCCAGGCTTCTCGGATGTGGCGATCCTGACACAGAAGGACAGTTCCAGTCCCAGACACATGGTAGCCTGAAGACAACTCATCAGCCCACTCTGACATGAAGATGAGTCTTAGTTTAGGAACAAGAAGCCTGAAGAGCAATCATTCAGTCCTGAGCACCCACGATCTGCACAGGCAGGAAACTGTGGCTGCCAGGAATAAACTTTGAAGGATCTGCAGCCACAAAATTGTTCTCATTATACAACAGCTTAATGAGTTTAATGAACGAGCTCATACAGACTAAATTTTTCCTTGCCAATTTACAGATGGGCTCAAAGAGCAAGAGGGAAGGCGTATGAGAATAACTATCTGTAGAGAACAGAACATATTTCATGAGAGCAGAGGGAGGGGACTGAGACCTTAACTCTATCTAAAAACAAATCTCAATGCCCAAGCCCCACTACCCTTCCCCTCCCCACACACAGGGTATTCCTCATCCAACCTTGGGCTCCTTGTGTCAGGAGCCTGTGCATCTTCCATCTGGCATACAGAGAAGTGACTCAGATCAGTAAACACCAGAAAGAAAAGAGCCTTCATGAATCAAAAGGGAAGAATCAAGACTGGTACGAAGCACTCAACTCTGTTCACAATAAAGCATAGAAATAATGTCAAGCCATTAACTTAAAAACAGTGCGGCTCCTTCCTACGTTTCCTGTTACATGTGCAAGTGTCTTCGCTGCATCTGATAATAGAACATGACAGGGAAACATGCTGGTACCTGGCACTGTGGGCAGGCAGAGACAAGGTATGATTTGTAGAAATTTCTTAAAGTGTCCTTTTTTTTTTTTTGAACTGGGGTTTGAACTTATGACCTTGCACTTGCCAGGCAGGCACTTGTGCCACAGAGTTATCTCCCCAGCCCCTTCTTCAAGCGTCCTCAACACAGCGCAGTTGGGTCAACTCCTAGAAAAAAAACACTGTCAATAACTCTCATAGTGCAGCTGGACTGGCTGGCGTGCTATATCTTGATTTCTTTCTAATGCCCGGTTACTAGGTACTTCAAAGTCAGCTTACCTGTCAGCCTATCTGCGAGATGGTACAGTAATGAGGCTGACCCCCCAGGCCTACTTCACAGAGGTGCAGCCTAGTAGGACAGATGACCGCATTAACAAGTGGATACCATTTAGAGAAATTTAGAGTTAAAATAGGAACAGATTAAAAGTTATGAGAAGGATAGGTGTATCCTTCAAAGGAACATGTGAGAGGAACCCAGAGGAGATAGACTTTACACCGAATAGTAAGTGTGGTCTACCAAATGCATAAGGGGAAGGGCTGGAACAGACAAAGGCACAGAATATGCAAAGGTGTTGGGTGCTGATAGGGACATTCACCTCGTAATTTTAATCCCAATTCCAAAGGGCAATGCTCATGCTAACGCAAACAACTCATTTTTAAGATTATAAGTTAGATGCTATATTAGATTCTTTGCATTAAAGTTGCATGAAGACCTCACACCATAAATATTATTATTTCTCTAACATAGATAAAGAACTATCATTGGAGAAATCATACTACTGGTCCCTGAGAGAACTTGGATAGTGAGACCCAGAAACAAGCATTTGGCCCTAGGCCCTACTATCCCTGAGATGGTGGGGGAAGGGGGTTGTCAGCATGCTGACCAGGAATGGAATCACCATTCATTAAGGAAGGTAAATCCAATACCTATAGCCTTCTGGCTTCTCAGAGGACACTGAAGAGTTTAGAAGAGAAGATATGTGGATAGCTGTTTCAATGGACATCTGCTGTTGTAAAGAAATTTTTCCTTATAGGAAAGAATCAAAGGCCAGTGTATAAAAGCATGCGGGGAATAGACAGATTGGACAGAGCTAGGTTTATACAATTCCAGAAGGGAAAACCTCAAGGGGCCAGGACTGCTGCAGCTGAAATGTGACTTTACAAAGCAGGCAGGGGCCCTTCTCAGATTTATTAGCTTCTGAAAATAGAAGTGGGTCCAAAAATGATTTAAGTAAGGTCCTAGATAAAAATCAATATGTTTGGGATAGAGAGCTGACAGCAAGAACATTCATTTCTATCTTCACCATAGGTAGCTTGGTTCCCGCCAACCTGCCTTACAGCCATGGACAAAAGAAAAGCAAGAAGGTAGGCTTCAGAGAATTCCAAAGAATAAACCAGTGTCTTCCATTTAGGATATTTATTAACACGCCCTTATTGATGCTTACTAATCACAGCAGTACCAGAGCAATTGCTTATCTGGGGCAGAACAACATACTGAGCCCAGCCCCTAACCTTGTTGCCCACTGATGCTCTGAGCATCATCTGCGCAAAGCCACACTGCTAATATATACTGAGGAAAGCGTGTTGAAGCCTCTAAGTCCAAGATGTAATCTCTTTATCCTGGCATTAAGAGGCAGAAAGTGGGTCCTGGAGGCAATCGACTACTGTGCTCTGGACAGATCTCAGGAAGCTGAGCTGGGCCCCAACAGAGGCCTCCTGAAGATGCTGTCGCCCTGTGGACGTAGGAACCAAGAATGTTTATTCAGGAAACAGCCCATGGGAGGATCTGGATGGAGCTCCGGATAGAATTCCCACTCCTCCCCAAATCATCCTGGAGCAATGGGCGAGTCTCTTCCGGGTGGTCTGCATGCCTAACCTCTTACCAGGGTATGGAGCTGACCTAACCCGATGAAACCCATGCATGACCCTGCAGCAATAGGTGCTCATATGCTTGTCCTCACTCAGGAGGCGCCCAGAACCACTCATGCAGTTCGATTCTTTGCAACCAAGGCTGGCAAAGAGAGAAGGTCTGTATTTGGGTAGCTAACACAGGAACATTGAATTACCCCCTAGGGTAAACTCCTGAAGAAAAAGAGTGAAGACAAGGTGGCAGGGGGGTGGATGGTCTCAGAGGACTCACAAACTCTTCTGGACCTTGCAGCAGGATGCATGGAAGTTTTTTCTCCATTGTGATTGGTTTTTGTAGTCTTTATATAGAAGAAATTTATGGCCTCTGGGATCCCTTGAGTAGAGCTCTGGAACTCCTACAGTCTGGGCTGGGGAATCCTCCCTTGCATACCCAAGATGTGGCCATACTTATCCTTATCTACATATTGGTCAGCAGCTTAGCTCATCAGCCACATTTTCTTGGTTCAAATCATAACTGTGCCTTTTACTGCTAAGCAAGTTGGTTAATCACCTTGTGTTTTACATTCAGCACCTGGAAAGTGGGGATATCAAAGGTGCACTCCTGTGTGGTAGGGCTATTGTGAGAATTCATCGTATAATACATGGTGTTATGAGTTATATTTAGATGACCCCAAGAGTATTATGTGACCATAGATGGGGGAGACAATTGGAGTCTGAGGGCAAAATACGCATGAGTGGATCAGCCACTGATGAGTTTATAGCTAACGTGATGCTAGGAGGTGAGCCCTGGTTAGAGGCCACGGGGGCATGGCCTAGAAAGGTCTCTCTCCGTGCCAGTTCCCTCAGTCTCTGTTCTGCTGCCTACCACCATGCTGTGAGCTCTTTCTCCTCTGACATGTCTTCTACCACGCTGTCCTGTCTTGGAACCAGCTAACTGTGCACTGAAACTTCTATAAACTCTGAGCCAAAATAATTTTTTCCTCCTTAGAACTGTGGGTATGGGGTGCTGTGTCGCAGCCACAAGACAGTAACTGTTTGTAAAGCGCTTCTCTCAGCCTTCGGCATAGGCAGCGTTTGCTGAATGTGAGCTGCTGGTGTTTCTGTCACTTGTTCCTGCCACCTCATGCACCTTTCTTTGCTATTGCTCTGTGCATATCTGCACAACAGTCTGTCTTCTGTTCCTGTGTCACCACCTAGTGCAGTTCATACGTAACAGACATTCAAAAAAGGTTGTTGTTAAAAGAGCCCTTTAGGTACATCTGTTTGTATGTACACATGGATGTATCTCTTCCC
Organism: Myocastor coypus; assembly: GCA_004027025.1. NCBI lineage: Eukaryota > Metazoa > Chordata > Mammalia > Rodentia > Myocastoridae > Myocastor > Myocastor coypus. The sequence goes on along the minus strand of PVJA010004423.1, from coordinate 58,586 downwards.
TTATTTATTAATTCATTCTTTGAAAAAGATGACACTAAATCAGTTTAAGACATACTCTAAGTATAATATATCAATTGCATGACCCAAAAATGGTAATATAAAAGCAACTCAGGGTGCAGCCCATGCCCCTTCTCTCTCCCTCCACATGGGGCCTGGAATGGGAGGAAGTTTATGTTTCTAAACAACTGAGAAGTCACACCATTGCCAACCTATAAACAAACCAGATAAGGTTTCTGGCTCTTGAAGGTTTTTTTCTGTGCAGAAATTTTCTGGGCACGTCTTTATGTTTCCTAGTATACTTACATTGTTCCATGAGATGGAAATCGCTCCTTTTTCCAAATTACTTGGAAGAGAGCTTCCTGCCTTTTCACAAGCATTCCATCACTTGCAAAGGATGGAAGGCTTTGGCTCATGAAATTGAAAACCAAAGAAGAATTTTCAGGGCTCAGGCCTTCAGGTTAACTCTAGGACCTTCCCACAAAGCATGTGTGCTTTTGTCTTTGCTCCTCCTGTAGTTCATTAGAAGGTAAACTCAACTGCACAAGGTTCTGCATCTTGTAGAAGGGTACGCACATTCATCTAATTTCAGGTGGAAAGAGGGAAACCCATTCTCAAGAGCAATAAAATTAAAGCTTCAGTGAATCTCTCTTCTCTGTATCTGTTTCCCAGTTGGTTCCAAACTCAACAGTGAAGAATTTATTGGAGTTGTGGTTTAGATCTGAGATGTCTTCCAAGGTCCCATGTATCAGAGGTGAAACCTTTGGGAGGTGATCCGATCCCAGGGGCACTCTACTCATCAGCGGATTAGTCCATTGATGACTTCATGACTGCGTATTTTTTTAAATTTTTTTTCTTGTTTCAGAACTTTTGTTTGTTTATTTATTTATTTTTATGGCCGGCTCAGCCTGCCCTGAGGGCAGGGCTGGCACAGCATGTGATGTGGGGGATCGAACCATGGTCCCTGCAGCCGCCCAAGTTTTCCTAAGCAGGAGCTTTAGACCACTGAGCCATCCTGCCGGGCCCCTGGGAATATTTTTAATAGGTAGAGATGTGAGCTGGAAGAGTGTATTCTCATCTCTGGCTCCTCCCTCTCTGCTGTGTACACTGTGGGCTGCTATAGTCGACTTGCTTTTCCTGCTGTGCTCTTTCACTGAGCCCTTTCTGTCTTGGATCCAGTCAGCTGTGGACTGCACTCTCTAAAACTGTGAGCTAAACTGTTCTTCTTTGTATTGCGGGTGTCAGTAGAACATTATTCAGCCATAGAAAGGGATATACTTGAGGCTTTTTGTCAGTGAATGAATGCAACTAGAGATCACATTTGTCTCTTTAGTGTAAGAACCCGAGAGAGTAAATAAACTCTGAAGAGCACAGCAGATTCTGGGAAAAGGAAATGAACCTGTTCATAAGGCAAGAACTACTGAGAGGAAGAGAAGGACAGGAGAAGCAGTGGGGAAAGGGATGTACGTAAGCAGGATGGTCTACTGGTCTGTGGAAAGGAGAAGTTAATCTTTAAATTTTTTTTGTCTTCTTTTAATTTTTTTTCCCATTTTCTCTCCTCTCAATTTCTGGTAATTTTTTTCCCTTCCTCCAATTTTGCATGTATATGTCTTGGTAATGGGAATGACTAATTTGAAGATGACACTGAGCAAGGCACCAAATTCCATCAATTCATATTTTTGTTTAGTAAAATCTGAATCATCTATCATTTTCTGCCTTAATACTATTTAGTACCCATTTTAAAAAATGAAAAAGTTAAATGAATAAGTTTTGTGTGACTATTTTCTCGCAATTATGGCAAAAGACAATCAACTTTTCCAGATAGTACCAATCCCACCTGGGAGGCCGTGCGTCTGCCATTCAGGAGCCTACAGACTACCTGAGCAAAGACAAGAACTTCCAGAGCATCTTCATGTAAGCTGGAAATGTAACTAGCAATGTAATGCACAAAGATCTGCCTTCTCCTAATGCTGAATTTCTCCACAAAGGCCACAGAGGCACACTCAAGGTAGCATTATTGTGGGGTAGGGGGTTGTTTATAACAAACTACAGTTCCTTGTCACTTAAGGGCAGAAGGTATTCAGAGAAATGAGTCATGAGGACATTTTCTCTTTGTGCAAACATCATGGTGGGTCCTTACACAAACCTAGATAGTGTAGACAGTTCTCTCAGTGCAGCTTCTTGAGGTCCCTAACAGACAGATGAAGCTGCTGCAGGCACAGCACTGCATGATATTTTACCACATGCCTTTTGTTTTTATAAATAGAGGGAGTAGAGTTTAAAATAGTGGTAAAAATATAGTAAATGCAGAAACTCATCGTTTGTTATTATAAAGTATGACCTACTATATACATATTTCTATTCCATAAACCTCATAGCACTGCTAGTGCAGTAGGTTTGCTCATACCAGGGTCAGTATATGCATATGAGGAATGTGTTGGGGTACAATGTCACTAGTCCATAAGCATTTTTCAGCTCTACTATAATCTTAGGGGACCACAACTGTATATTCAAATTCTCTTCAACTGAAAATGGGTTGTATGATTGTAAACCTGTGGGTAGAGCGTAGGAGAGTGACCTGGTGTCACCTCCTTCCCGTCTTCTATGCTACTTCTTTCCCATAATTTGGGGGCAAATCTGGTAAACAGTACTGGAAGATATATCTCAGGTTACTATTCCCTTGGACGGACACATCTAGATCCACAGAGCAGACCCTGACCTCACTGAACCCCTAATCTGTGTAGCCAAGAGCATCTAGATTGTTTGAAAAAATCCTGGTCTTGAATGAGCAGCATAAGGAAATCAACATTAGAAGACCAACCCTGGAAGCGGATGAAGGTAAGTGGTCACTAGCACCAGGTGTCCCAGTGAGTGCTCTATTCTTTCATTTAGTAGTACTTCTAGGGATAGTGTGTGGGCTGGACCTGTACTGTAACAAGGATGAAAAATTCCTTCCCTTTGGATTTAGGCAAACTTCTGTAGAAAGTGAAATAAATTTTCTCAGGTATCTTAATGTGAGAATGAACTCACCTGGAAATGATCTTTGTGCAAAACACATATTGGCCCTGACTTTATTTCTGTATAACTACACCTACCCTATATCTATAGATGTAGGAAGAGGGAGACAGAGTCCTGGTGAAGAGGATTACATCCTCAGTGATATACTGAGACTATGAAGGGAGAAAGTTCACCCATTACAACAAAATACAGCACTGTGATTTTGCTCAACCCAAAGAGGAAAAATACTGTCTACTTAGTGAAAACATGGATCCCCTCATCTGAACCTGAGTATCTCTTGGAAAATCACCCCATGATTTCATTATAATTTCCCTTCGATACCCTGAGGGGAAGTTCTTTAAGTTGTCTACCTGCAGTGCTATTTAGAAATTCCCCAGTTATTATTCCTGTCACTAGTTAATCAGAATCCAGTCACTATCTCCTCACATTCTGCTCGTCAATAATTAATCAACCCCTGTGGAGTGCTCTGAAGAGCTGTGATAAGGTTAAATGACTAACCAGAGTCAATTTTGTCTGAGGGTCTAGTTTAATGCTGGCCCAGGATTCTCTGTATTTGAATATGCCATTTCTACTATCTCTAGTTATATGTGTAGATATGAGCTCATTTTCTCATAATAAGTCTAGAAACCAAGTCCTCCACTCTGGTAACCTGAAGGGTAATTCATGCCTTGAGTGGAGCTTGGGCCCTTCAACCCCATACCCAGTATGGAGAGGTGCTTAGACAACTTACATGTAGGTTGGTGGCCTTTTGTTTTTGAAAAGAAAATACTGTACCATGGTAGCACACATTCAGGCATTAACATTACAACTTGAGAATGACAGTCATTTGATAAAGAAAAAATGGGTCCTTGGAGAACTGGAAATATACAAAAGTTTTGGAAAGACTTAATTTTCCACAAGGATTGACACTCACATTTTAAAAATCCTTCATTTCTAAATCATTGTGGTCAGCCTCAGATTTATTTCCCCTTTCTTACCTCATTCTGTTTCTGCATGAACACTTATTTTGTGGAAAACATCAGTACAAAGCCAAATGTTATGAAATTAATAGTGGCTTCTATTAAAGGTTATAGATTTTTCTTAAAATAAACTCTTTAGGGTTAAGGGATGAAAATGAGTGTCTTTTATTACAGTGATTCCCACAGTTTCAGACTTTGCTTAGTGGTAACATGGCCCGAAATATTTTAGGAATGACAGAATTCTCAACATTTTATTTTACCAAGTTAGGACATTATTTTTGAAATGTATCAATAAATAAACACCATTTATAATCTTAACGATTTCATAACAGGAGGGTTTCAACACCAAAATGCAAAAAGGTTATTCAAGCTCACGCTGAATTTGAACAGAGATCCAAGAACCCTTTAAATGTTGAAATATTGCAGGACACTTTAACTTGTGACTTTTCTCTTGTGCACAATTTATTTTTTGATATAATTTTGATGAATTTGGGAACATGCATTCACCAGAAACATACACACAGGAGCAAAAACATTCAATGTTTTTGTTTTTTATCTGAGACCTCATTTAAAACCTAGGTTTTTGTACGTTTGTAACCCTAAATGGAGGCAAAATATGTAATAACATTTTTTTTTCTTTCCCTAAATGTTACTGTGGATTGGGCAGTGTCTCCAAAGAAGTGTGAGGAAGTGTGACCCCAAGTGTGAACCATGAATATGAGTGTGGCATTGCTTGAAAACAAGGTGTCTGCAGATGTAGGAAGTGTAGGACAGGACTGGACTGGTCCAGAGCCTGGCTTCCTTGTAAGAGAAGAAGAGAGGCATGGAGACAAACACAGAGGGAAAGCAGCCATGAGAAGCTGGAGGCAGAGCTGGCCTGGCACATCCACAAGGAATGCCAAGGATTTCAGACAGTCACTGAAAGCTCTGAGGAGAATAGCAAGAATTTTTCCCTAGAGCTTCAGAGGAAGCCTAACCCTGTTGGAATTTCAATTTGGATTTTTCCCTCCAGAACTGTGAGACAAAAACTTTCTGTTGTCTTAAGCCACCCAGTTTGTACTACAGTCATCCCCTTATCTGCAGGGAGTAGGCTTCATGACCTCCAGTGGGTGGTTAAAAACCACAGAAAGAACCAAATACTATGCATATTATGCATATATACTTTTAATAATGTCTAATTTATAAAGGAGGCACAGCAAAGTTAACAATAATAATAAAGTAGAACAATCATAATAATATATTACAAAAATAGCTACGTGATTATACCTTTCTATTTAGGATTTTCCATTTAATATTTTCATTCTTTACATCATCTCAGAATACCTAAAGAAACAGGAAGTAAAAACACTGACCAGGGCTATTTCTGGGCTTTTCTACAGCAGTGCTAGGAAAATAATACAGAGGCTCAGATGTGTGAATGGAGAGGAGTCAACTGCTCCCCTTCTAGTTGCCAGCTTTCCCCTCTTTCGCTGAAGTCAACAAGGAGCAGGGCAACTGACCAGGCTTCTGCATTGGGGGTTGCAGGAAAATATGTCCCACTCAGCAATGACTCCTGTAGGACAGAGGTCCTCATCACTGATAAGAAGTAGAAATGTACATAAAAAATAATCACAAGTTTCATCCCAGACTAACATTGCTACTTAGAGTTTTCTGAAATGATATAAAATATTAACAAGCATCCATGATGATGTAAGAAGAACATTACGCATTTACACATCAAAGTTCCCATTTTGCCCTCAAAGCTTTCCTTGAAGCAGGGCACATTTGAACTAAAACATGCCACTGGTCAGAAAGACTTCTTTGGAATTCTAAGTTCTAATGACCAAATCCAAGGAGAAAACTCTGGGGCCTTTGGCCTCACAAGCAAAGATTTAGCTTCCTCTACCTCTTAGAATGTTCGCAAAGTCCATTAACTCAGAGTTTCCTGGAGGGCCCAGCTGCCCCCAGTGGCAATGGGGCAATGGTGAGGAGGGGAATGATTATCCAGGGCCTCTCAGCTCAATTAAACAAATCTACGAGAGCAGCTCCAAAGCCAAACACAGAGTTTCCATCTGTGTTTACCCTCCTCCACTCCTGTTTTCAAGCCTAGGCAGGGTGGTATCTTTCTATGGTTCCTGGGCTATGGAATGTATGCCTGGTTCAAAACACTAGTCCACCCCTCTCAAATTTGACAATTGTTTAAGCATTATTACTTGATTGGTTGCAGATGTTCAGCTCATCTCTTACTGGGAGGGATACTTCTTTAGAAAGAGGAAAACTGACTTTTTTTTTTCCTTTTTTTTTTTTTTTTGACACATATTTTATCTTTATGTTTGTATCAAGAGCTGCCAAGAGATGCATCTGGTCCCCAAATCAAGAATCTCACACTCCTCCTCCCAGCTTACAGCTTTCCAAGCGCCTTTCTTTGTGATCTCTGCCCAAACAAGCTGTCAGAAGAGCTGGGTGGACAGATGACCAGCACCTCATGGAAGCAAAAAGATCATTTTCTCATCAATACCAGGAAGAATGGCATGCATGACATTTTAATGTTAGCCCCTGCCTTTCACTTTTTTTTAACAACTCATTTTTTGATTAATATTTTCAGCAGTAGAGCAAGTGCCAGTTTAATTAAATTTCCACACCATCCCCCCTTTATCCAATTAGTGGGTTCACTGGCTCCTCAACAACCTTCAGCGTCTGCGTTTTCAGTGAATGCTCAGTTGCTTCTAGCTTCACAAAAAAAAAAAAAAAAATCTGTTACATATTAAGTTATAATAAGATAGAAGCAATTATAGTAGCAGCAGGACAAATAGATTTGTATGGTTCATTACAAGGGGTTTCTGGAATACACATAGTGTAAATAACTAGTTTTAGGGTAAAGAATATTTTGAAGTGGTATATGTCAAGGGGGTTGGGAAGAGGACATGACCAGTGATGATCAGAAAACAGTGGATAGAAGGAAGCCCTCTCAGTTCAGGCACTCTCTGTTACTTAGATGAAAACACCTCAATGTATGAACCAAAAATAGAAATGAGAGACAAAGGGGAAGTTCCATGTAAAATGGTAGGTGACCTGCTTTTGATTTTTAGAAAGAAAGAAAGAAAAAGAAGAAAGAAAGAACAAAAGAAAAAGAAAACCAGTGTCACTAAGCAGGAAGAGTCTACATAGGCAAGGAGGATGTGTGAACGAGAGAACATCTAGTATATAACAAGGCATGGACACATGGCTTGTACATAATATCTCATTGAAACCTCATGAAACTCCTGAGAGCTTGAGACTCTAAGATGACAATGTCAAAGTTCACCCTAAAAGCTACTGTAGTATAAAGGAGAAAAGAGAGCGCAAGAAATCAATAACCACTCAAGGTCACCCAGCTAATAAATGAGTGAGGCAGAAATTGAATGTGGAATTTTTTTCTGGCTTCAAAGACAGTAGTATTTTCACAGCCCTAGTCTGGAAAGAGAGGACCAAGGTCAATGTGTAAATGAAGAGAAACAGTGGCCTTACTGCCTGTAACACATTCAGAAATGCCAGAGAAGTACTTCCCTGAAGTTACCGGATTCACTAATGAGCATCACTCAATGCACATTAGATTAGTTTGATGTCCGCAGCTCTTGATAACACACTAAGAGAATGGAATTTCACTTAGAAAGTGGGTGGGGGTCTATCATCAGAGTACAAAGTTTCCAAAAGAAAGCAAAAGAAGACTGGGAGAGTTTTTTTTTTTTTTTTTTAAGGAAACAGAATCTGAAGTTGATTAACTTTAGTGACACAACGCTGCTTCATGGATTTAAACAAAAACCCCAACTTGGCAAATGGTTTGCTCTTCTTTACTATGTTTAAGAAAAAGATAACAAGATTCTAAGAGGTGTATCTGGACAGAATCTTTGGAGAAAAAAGCTCCTGCTATCACCTAACTTTCTCTTATGCCACATTGTTTTCATCATAAAAACCTTCTGGAAGGTGGTTCTCCAACACTCTTCCATGTTCCATATGGAGAACTATTTTTTAACCAATACCATTCTGCAGAATCCATTTCATGAGTCCCAGGATAAACGCAAGGCATTCTGCCTAATCCTCCAGCTTGGATTTGAAATAAGGCTGAGAAATTCCTTATAAGTAAATAATCCACATTATACAGGCTGAAGTTGCTGAGCCCAGAATGTTATCAAGCTCCCCTGAGGACATAGAGCAGCCCGTGAAAATGGCTCTAAAGCGATGTCCCACTGCTGACCTTGTCTCCTTAGGGAAGCAACAGAGAGTGGAAAGGCAAGGTTCTGAGGCAGCCTGGTCTCTGGGATGCGTAGAGTATCAGTGAGAAAACCCAGCACACAAGCTTAGAGGGAGTATAGCTGGATGCGCTGTGAGCAAGCAACCAAGTGGTAGCAATCTGGTTGTTAAGTGAGACTATGGAAGGCTGTTCTTGTCCAAATGGGGTTTTGTGGTGTCACTGTGGATGTACCTGGGGTCCTGTGTTCCCTGTATTAACTTTCACTGGCCCAAATTGCCCGAGAGGAAGGGAAGAGGGCGGGGTTTGGAGTCCTGGGAAATGAGTGTGGTCTGTTTCTGTCTCTGTGTACTTAGCGAAGTTTTAATTAACCCAGTTCTAAAACCTCTGCTTCCTCACCTCTAAAACAAAGGGTCTGGAATTCATGAGCCAGGCCTTTTCTAGTACAGAGACACATGTGTGTATTCTCTGAGTCATGAACAAGGCTAAGGTTAAATGCCTAAAGAGTATCCTAATGGAATTAGGAAGCAGGCTTCTCAAAGGTACAAACTTAATATCAGACATGATACAACTGAGGGGCTGAAGCTGACCTTTCTGGACTCACAGTCCCTTTACAGTTGTACCACCTCAGCATCAAAGCCCCTGGACAAGATCAAAGATGAAATAATTTATAGCTGACATGCATCCTGGAGGGACTGTTCTATCCATGTCTCTAATGAGAGGGCAAGCCTGAGTTGCCTCATTTAGTACTATTAGTACTATTCCACCTCACCCAGATCTGGCCAACCCCCCAGTTGGTATTAACAAGTAACCTGTTGGCTGCCCAGTGAAACTTTGAATCAAACTCAGTCCTCAGTCAAGAATTGAAATTCATGCAGTAGATAAAGAAGGCCATATAAATAGGGCCAGGAAAGGTAGGCATGATAGAAAAATGTTTAGAGAGGCCAAGCCCAGCAGTCAGAGTGGATTATGAGGAAATTAAAGCTATACAGGAGCATTAACTAAGGATGGACCAGGAGATAATCTGATGATCTTTTCTCCAAAGATGGTGCTCTAAACCCACAGGTCTACTTTGGTAGCTTTTCCACTTGAACATAGACTGATACTGTGGCCAGTTGAGTGTGGTACAAATGACAATGTGGTCTTTCAGGATGGGTCAGAAGAAGTTTTAGAACTTCTACTGGGTCTCTTGGAAGATTCTCTTTTAGAACCCAGCTGCCATGCCAAAGGAAATCCAAGTCCCGTGGAAGGGCAGAATCTCTAGTTGGTAGCAGTAGCTGATCTCCCAGCCAGCAACCAGCACTGAATGCTGGCCATGAGGCAAGCCTTCCTAAGAACCTATCCCACTTGTCTCCTGATATGGTTCAAGCTCCAGCTGCTGTCTGACTGTAACTACATGAAAGACCTTAAATAAGCTGATAGTCAACCCACAGAACCATGAAAGTTAACAATCATTGTTATTTTCAGCTCCTACATTTTGGAACAGTTAGTTATGTAGCCATAGAAAATCAGAACAGGCCCATAGAGATGGGAGAAGATGGGTAGACGGAAACACAATCTATAAGACAGATATTGTTCCCCAAGACAGAGAGATTGCTGTCCTCCACAGAGCTCTTCAGAATAACATTCCCTTTATCTGAAGCAATTTGAGTGGATTGCTTTGTCTTATAATATAAACAAACTAACTAAAATCAAGCTGGAAAAAACAAACAGATATCTACTGATAGTCTAGGATAGAGGTTCCAGAGGACACCTTGTAGATAAATACTTCCACTTACTAGAAGCTTTTCATGCTTTTTTAATGTAATGAGAAATAAGAGAATACCTGTTCATGCATCTAAGTTTATTTACATTAATGAAGGCAGCCTAGAAATTATAGATTCTTCAAATCACAAATGTGAATGAGACTAGTTATTAAACCTCCATTACCCAAGTATTTGTCATCTGCTCTTGGTCTTGAAAAATGGGGATACTCATGTCTTTTCCTGCTCTCCTCTACTTCGCTTTTCCTCTCTAGAAATCTCAGTTTTGAAATGGTTGGGTGTCGCATCTGCTTCCTTTTCCTGATGGGCTTATAGGGATGAAGTCCCACTTCTTTGTATCATGTCCTTCTTGTCTATCTGAGAAAAACGGTTAACCCACACCTATAGATAGTGCAGAAAGGGTACAAGAAGTAGGAAGGTTTAGAGCAGGCATTCTTTACACCAGATTCAGTAAAAGTAGCCCCTAGTACAGCAAGGGGGAATCTATTATTTCTCTCAATTGGACTTGCTCTCAATTTAGAAACTTAAGGTCTATTTGAACAAGATCAAGTAAACATGTAAAATCTTTTAAGCAAATTGCCTCTTTCCCCAGCCAGTGCTGGGCTCCCAGGGTGTAAATTACCAGATCTCAGATAGTATAATGAGAGCTGCTTCAGCCCTAGTGGAGTGGAAGGCCCTCCCCGAGAGACTCCACCTTGCCCAAGGTCACAGAGAATCAATGGTAAGCATTTAGTGACTGGGGCCCAGGGCCTTCCCTACGAGGGCATTCTCCCTTAGCTGAGAGATCAAAGTCTGCACAGAGAGCCACGACCCTGATTTGCATTGTGAAAGTCACCTGTCTAGCTCTGCCCCTGAGGCAAAGGGATCAAAGCTGGGAGGGTAGCCAGGCACAGGGAGGAAATAAAATATTGATGTAATGAGATGCATGGTAATTCTCCTCTATCTACCTTTTCAGTAATGAAAGTGAGCCTGGGAAATGGCTGGGCTCCTTCCACAAACTCTGATTATGACTCCCATTTGCCCTGCCAGATGGGCCTCCTACAGCTTTGCCTAGAAAAGAAAATGATCAGGAGAGAAGACTTAGGAACACTGAGCCATCAGTTCCTCAAGCACCTCCACATCTACAGAAGGAGTTTGTCAGGAGATGGGGTCTGAAAGCTTGGTGCCAGCTTAAGAATAATTATATGGGACCAGCCAAATAGCCCAGTGGACTAAAAAGCTTGCGCAGGGACTGGGGTTTAATTCCCAGTGTGTGGTGCTGGCCCTGCAGCAGGGGCACCCCGAGAAGGCCGATGAGAGTGGGTGTGGTGACATGTGCCTGTAATCCCAGGGCTTGGGAGGCTAAAAATAAAAGGATCACTATGAGTCTGATCTGTGTAGTAAGACCCTGTAGCTCCTAAAATTACATCAAAAAGAAAGAAAAAAAAAAAGAAAAATTATACGTAAAAACTCAATATAAGAAAACAAAACAAAAAATTCTCAAACCCCTAAAAATCCTCAAAGCCCTTACAAAGGAGGCAAGAAGATAATTAGAATGGCCATTGTCAATAAAATGAAAAATAACATATTCAGAGAAGGTAGAAGGACTTGCACACATTGCAGACAAGCGTATATATTGGCACAGATATTATAGAGAGCAGTATGATGATTTTACAAAACTAAAACCAGATTTGCCATATGATCCAGTTATTGCATGTCTGGGCATATATCCAGAGGTAAGGAGGCCATGTGCTAAATAGGTCCCCTGCACATTTGTGCAGCGTCCACAGTACTAAGAGAAGGAATCAACCCGAGTGTCCAGGGATAGAACCATAGAGGAAACGGGTATGTGTGCATATATAATGGAGAACTATTCAGCCATAAAAAGGAATATTAAGGAATACAGTTGTGTCATTTACAGCAAAATAGATGGAACTGGAGAACAGAACATTAAATGAAATTAAGTAAACCCAGAGAGACAAGGGCCACACTCCCTCACATAGATAGGAAGCCCTGAAAGGAGAATAATGATTACTTAGGATTGGGAAAAGGGGGAAGCAGAAAAAGGGAAGTGGAATACGATCCACACACATTAAATGCACACACAGAAATACCATACTGATGCTCATTAACATGTGTAACTAATATGTGTTTGGGCCTTAAGTGACTTTTCCCATTTTGGGGAGTATATCTTATTGACATGCACTGAGGTTTACCATGTTTGAGCTGGGTTTCAATGACATAGTGTGAGAGGAGAAAAAAAAAATGGTGTCAAACTTGGAGGTAAGCTAAGCTATCAGTCACATATGAGACTCGAGGGACAGACTTTTGCTGGCAAGCGAGGCAAGGACAGGAAGAGATATTTTGATTGCAAAGCCCTTGGGGATTTCTCTGTCTGAAACTCCTACTGAAGATGATGTCTCTGGCCCTCACCAGGAGCCGGGCCCCTGGGAAGTGTGGCTCACCACAGAAGCAGCTACAGTTTCTGCCTGAGATGCGCCAAGACCCCTTTGGCCCTGGCTGCGCAGTATGGGCGGGCAAGGGAAGATTTAAGGATTAAGTGGTGAAAACCTTAAGTGAACGCGGGATCCTTATTCACCATCTACATCATCCACATTTTCAGCTTCCTTAATGTAACACTCAACAAGGAAAGTATGTGTGTCTGTTGCTTATATTTCTAAAATTTGACATTAAAAAAACCAAAGACATATCTAGTTCCTCTTGCCAGGATAGGTACCCCTAGGTGCTGCTTGCAAGCTGGTTTGTCTGGTTTCTAGCTGAAACCACCAGGCAGCAGAACCGCACGCTTCTCACTCCCAGCCGTGTCCTGTCCCTCACGCCTTCGTCCTGTGCACGCACACTTCTTTCCCCCATGGTTGCTTTCCACCTTTTCAGCAGCAAAGCAGTATTACCAGGGGTTGTGGGAATTCTGGATTCAGGGGCTAGTTTTTATTTACTGGGTGTAAGACCTTGGAAGTCTCAGAGACTTCCTTGTTCATGTTTACAAAACAAGTCAAAAATAGGAAGGAGATAAGGAACGGGCTCTGTGCCTCGCACGGAGCATTCTCCTGGAGGACTGCTATGTGCCCGCCAACTCCAAATCGATTTCTGAATGTGTCGCCCTGGGAAACAAGGCTGGCTAGAAAGCTCACTTCTTCCCAAGTGAGCCTCTGCATTGTGGACAGAATGTTACATCATATCAGAGAAAAACCTATTTCTACCAGCTGACAGGGAGGAAAAATAGCACTTCCCACGTGAGGTCCGGGAAAATATTTTGTGGACCTGACTCTGCATGGGCAAGAAAGATGATCTACGGTCTTAATGTGTCTGACTCCCTGGGGATGGAGTCACAGGACAACAGTGATAAAAGTTTCCTCTTCTAGGCTCACACGCATCTAAACAGAGGAACAGAAACTCTGCAAAGGTCTCTTTCCCTATTTCTGGATTCAGTCTGTCCCATCTGTACTCAGGAAGCACCTCAATGATTTTCAAGGTTAGTTACAGGTCATATTTGCAAGTAAGTCTGAACCGTTTTTTTTTTTTTTTTTTCTAGAACTCATCCCAAACATCAGGGACATCAGAGAGTAGATTTTCATTTTAAAAAGCAGGGGTTAGGGCTGTGGAAGTAGCCAGGAAATCTAAGCGCCTGCCTGAGGAACACAAGAACCCAGGTTTTATGCTGGGTACTGCATGCCATGATGGTTTGGAACCCTGGGCCCACTGTTCTGACCACCAAAACTGAGTGTGGTGGCAGACATCTATAATCCCACTGCTGGGGAGGTTGAGACAGGATGATCGCTACAAGTCTGAACTGTGTAGTGCGACCCTGTATCAAAAAAAAAGCAAGGGTGTAAAGAGCCCTTAATACACTCTGGCAGCTAATCATGATCCAGAGACCTGGTGGGCTCATATCTGTAGGCTTTGGAGTGTTGGGACAGAATATTCTACTGGGCAGAAATGTTCAGATGGATGAGTTTGACCTAATACAATTAAGACATCTGTCCTTAGCTGGGCATGGTGACTCACACCTGTAATCCCAGCACTTGGGAGGCTGAGACAGGAGGATCAGTGCAAGTTCAAGACCATCCTGGGCTACAAAAGTAAGCTCAAGGCCAGCCTGAACTGCATAGCAAGACCTTATCACAAAATAAAAAAAAGAAAAGAAAAGATATCTGTCCCTAAGTTCAAGTTCAGGGCAGAAGAAGAGCTGGAATTTGTATGTTGTGAAGTTAGAAAACAAGAGAGATTCTATACAAGATGGCTTTACAAATATTTCTAAGTCAGAGGCACCTTCAGAGAACCCTACTGGATTACAGGCGCAGCATTTTCAACAGCCTGGACAAAGACGTTACTGCGTCATTCACACATTTGTCTGACAGGTCCACTATCCTTCATCTACTGCTCTAGGTGCTGCAGATACAGTTTAGAAAAACAGACAGCAATTCCTACTCTATGACACTTGCCCTCCAGTGATGCCTTCTTGTCTAGCTGGCACGCTGCGCAAAACTGATATTCGGGGCGAGGGTGCACAGGCCCAATATGTCAAAGGCTATGAGAGGTAACGGCTGTGAGCAAACTGATTCAGTGGTAAGATAATAGGCAGTAGTGAGAGCTGAGGTTCTTACGTGCCATCCAAGGAACCCCATTCCTGTTTGGCTCTAGACAGTTGTTTCCACACAAGCCTGTCCTTTCGTTGTTTCCAGATATCAAGCAATGTCTGTAAGAGGCAGACATCTATATTTCTATAAAATTTGTTCATTTCTAAACCTAGGTGCAACTCAAACTAAACTAATCTGATGGCTACTTCCTATGGGTAGACTGTGTCTACTGCTCCAATGTATTTACTTGGACACCAGTGCCTACTGGGGATTGCTAAGAAATTGGAGGCCAAGTGGAGCAATGATTTCTAAGGTTCTATAGCACACTGCAATAACTATGGGTGACCATAATTAATTGTATATTTAAAAGTAGTTAGAGAGGGCTGACATGATGGCTCAGTGGTCTAAAGCACCTGCTTAGGCAGGCTGTGGCAACCTCAGGGACTGTGGTTCAATTCCCAACACCACATGCTGCACCAGTCCCACCCCAAGGGCAGGATGAGCCGGCCATAGTGTAAAATAATAATAATAATAATAATAATAATAATAATAATAATAGTAGCTAGAGAAAATGATTTTTAATATTCCCATAAAAAATGATAAACTTTTCCCCCAAATTTTTATTTTATTTTATTTTGAAGAGTAAAAACAAAAGCAAAAACAAATAGCAGAAACAAAGACCAAAACAGGGTAACATGCTACATTACATATGTTATGGATGTTGCAAGTATGAATAGCAAAGTAACAATGGTTGTTATATTACTATTTTTATCATCAAATCCTTTGCTTAGATTAACAAATACAGGGCCTGGCGGGATGGCTCAGCGGTCTAAAGCGCCTGCTTGGGAAAGCTTGGGCGGCTTCAGGGACCGCAGTTCGATCCCCGGCACCACATGCTGCGCCAACCCTGTCCTCAGGGCGGGCTGAGCCGGTCATAAAAATGAGTGAATAAAGAAACAGAGGTTCTGAAACAAGAAAAATAAATAAATAAATAAATAAAATCTTAAAAAAATAGATTAACAAATACAGCTATGCAATATTGGACAAATAATTAAATATTAACTCTCACTTTCAATAAACCTTAGTTTTTCTTGTCTATTTTTACTTCTTTAAAATTTTATTTTAAAGTGAGGATAATAATAATTAATAAGATATTAGAAATGGTACACATTTAGAAGACCAAGATGACAGGTATTCAGCATGGTTTTTGTATTATACATTGCTGTCCTTGATGTAGTTGCTTAGTTTGCAGATACCGGCACACAATCAGTCAAAGAAAAAACCACAAACATTAACTTTGGCAGGATGACCATGCCAATTATCGCAATCTGATGATCACACATTGAACACATGTATTAAAACATTATGATGTGCCCCTAAATATATGCAGCATGCAAACATGACATGTTTTATATCATTTTAAATGTAGCATGCATTTAAAAACCTTGGAATCAGAATTTGGTCTCAGACCTGCTTTGGCATTTGCTACCAGTCTCGTAAGGTCACTTTGTAGAGATAGACTGCTTTAAATTTGTAAATTACAATCATAGAAAGGATACATTAAGGAATAAATAACCCTGATGCCTGGTACAGAGAATACACACACCAAAAAAAAGGCGATTGATGATACGTTTCAGGATACAGGCAGGGAACACAGACACATTCAAAGGTGAGAGCTGAAAGAATTGAATCGCCCTATGTGCACAGGCATGTACAGTAGGATAGGAGGAATACATAGGAGCTGAGAAAGCACAAAGGGGCTGGAAATAGCAGGAGCCACCACTAACCCTTGCCTAATGGAGCAAAGAGAGAAAAAGAAATCACAGAGCTCAGTGAGATGCAGCTGTGGACAAAGGGTGCTTGGCAGGAGCTGTGTCCCTATGGGCAAGCCAACCTTACCAGAATTGAGAGCGCAATGCTCCCACGTCCTGGGCTCTTTCTCATCTCCCACTGCTGCTTCCAAAAGGCCAAACCAATAGGAGCCAGAGGCAGTACAGCCTAGTGGTCGTCTACAGAGATTAGTCTCCCAGAGCAGACAGGGTGGAAAACAGTAGAGCATGTGCACACAGATGTGGAAGAGGGCATTAGGTCCTGCACTTCCTTCTGCTGAAATTCTCTGCATTCTAGGGACAAGTGTGCTAGTGGTGCCCTGTCCACTTTACCTCAGAAGCACATCTGACTTTGTACCTGTCAAGCAAACCAAGAAGTAATCCAAGAATGATTGTCTGGAAAAGATTTGGGCCTCTTTTCAGGATTCCCCATGGAAGGAAGAGCTAGGCTGTACTAAAGGCACAGCAGCTTCACTGGATAGAGTTAAAATTATGGTTGGTCTAAAGTCTCTTCACTGTTGGTTTCTGGGATAAAAGGTTTACTGAAAAAGGTGACAAATTAAAGAGCAGATGTAAAGAGACAAGGAGGGAATCTCAGGGTAGAGGTAGAAGGGGGGGTGGCCTGCCTGCTTATGATCACCTTGGGCTAGGAATGGGGGGGGGGGTGCAAAGGAGAAGGAGTGGTCATGGTAGACCAAATCCCCCAAAATTCCTTGAACAATATTAAAACCTATTAGATGCAAGTAGCTGAATGCTCAATCCTGTAACCAAATAAGCCCAGAGGTTAGGACAGTGATGGGGAAACTTTTAGAGGTTTTAATGATAATCAACAGATAGCTGCACACAGGTGCCATAGGTTCATCACCACTGGGCTACAGCAGTGATGATAACAGCCCAGAAACCCTGTGGAGCATTGGCTCTGAGTCCTGTCACACAACAATGTCCTCCTCTGGCCAGCTACAGCAAGTCTCACAGGTGTAGCAGTCTGAGACCTACATTCAAGAATGACAGTATCTGGCTTCTGGCAGCTTAATTAAAAGAGAATACTCTTTTTCAGGTTCATCTAACAAACATCACGTTTTATGAACTTCACCTAAGTCACACATTCATCCTTGAATCAAGTCCTACATCTGTGGAAATACTGCATGATGATAGGCTTAGGTCTGGTTACCAGAAACAATTTCCATGGCAACAGGGTGAGTAGGATATCTCCCACTAAGAGAGTGTTTTCAGTTATCACTTGGCTGAAACGTTATTAAGGCTGTCTTAGCTTTTTTTTTTTTTTTTTTTATCATTGCTGAGTCAAAATATCCAACACCCACAAGTTAAGGGAAGAATGGTTATTCAGCTCATAGTTTATAGGAGTTTCAGTATAATCAGCCGGAGTTCAGGCAAAGATTCATGAACTATTCACAGAGAATAGTTCATGGTGGGCAGAGGTAGCAAAAGCAACAAGAGAAAAAGACAAACCTGTTTCTGTCTCTTACCCAGGCTACAGGGATTAGACTTGTGTCAAACCAACCTGTAGACTGATCAGGCAATCACCCACCCTCAATCCTAGAACCCCTAGTCCTAGCCTTGCACCATGAACCAATCACACACTCTAGACTCAGCCACTTCTGTAATAGCCCCAACTATGACTGCTAGAGACTGTGGGGGGACATCTAGACATAAACCATAACAAGGATCATTTAGATATGTAGGAGAGTAGGTAGTGCTCTATCTACAATGGGCGTCTTAGAGCATGATGTTTAATTTTTTCAAAAAATTGTATAAGGAAGATCTTCATCTATCAGTGCATTTTAGAGTCCCAAGGACTCTAAAATGCAAGGACCAGGGTTCGAACCACAACCTTGCACTTGCCAGTCAGGTACTTGTGCCATGGAGCTATCTCCCTGGCCTCCTATCAGTGCATTTTAAAAATGAAGTTTATTGCTCATTTATATGAGATCTCCAATGAGGGCATGGTTGGAGCTTTCTTTGCTCTACTACTTCCTCAGATACTCAGGCAAATAAAACGTTCACCATCTGGAATGGCCTTGGTTGTCATAGCAGGAGGAGACAAACTGATTTTCACCCTGCCTACTAAGTAGGCATTCATCTGAAAATCACACAATTCCTCTTGCATGTCAGTGACCAATGCAAGTCAAACAATCATTGCTAACATCAAGGCATACATCTCCTTAGAAAGCTGAAGTGCAGGCAATTTACATACAAATAATTGTTGTGCAAATAATTGCATACAAATTTATGTTGAAGTACTCTGTGTACAAACAAATTAACAAATTAGCCCAGCCCAACTGGATCATCCACAGGGTCATAATAATTCAGGAAAACAAAGCATAGTTATATGAAGGATAATTCCCTAGAATAATAAATCATGGCTTTTGAAGAATGTTCGATGACCTGGGAAAATGTGCACAATAAATAAAACCCAAATGAAGAGTAAAGAGTTATGCTGTGTTATTAAAATAGTAATTGTTAAGAAAAAAGTCAGAGGAAATGCACTAAAATATTAATGATGTTTCTCTCTAGGTAAATATTACTATTTTGGGTTTTTGTCTAATTCTTTAGTTCTCTCTATAGGTGAGCAATTATTTTTAAATAACAAGGTAAAAATACAGACAGCTGAGAGGTAAAACGATTACAGGCAGTAAGATACAGCTGGGTCTTCAAGGGAGTTGGTACAAACATGAAAACTCATTATAGCTTCGGTTGGAAGCACATCTATTGGAGTGCAGGCCTAAAGACAAAAACAAAATGGCCAGGACTAAGATGTGTGGTAACACTTGATATGACAAAGCGTAGATAGATATTGGTCATCTTGGTGGGTACCAGACCCTTGGACTTGTCCTTTCCTGCAAATTTCTTTGGCTTTCTATGTACTGTACTTGCTACATGACCTGCTTCTTCATCGGATTAGCATTACCTAAGTGACTACCCTTCAAATCTCATTGGTTGATGATAGACTTGACTCACATTGTATCCACATGGCTGTGCCCTATAAAACTGCCTCTAAAAAGTGGGGCCATCAGCAACCTACTTTCCAGATCCCCTTCTGTCTCTCTTAGACAGAACCTATCTTTCCCTCAGTAAGTGTTTTCTACTCTTAACCTCCTTTGTGCATTAGCATTCATTCTTTGATTTGGGGGAACATGAAGTCATTATATTGAACATTTAGCAAGCTGTGAGTTGTAATATTTTCCCTGTGTCATATTAAGTGTTAAGCATAGTAATACAAGTACATTTTATAGAAAGTTTTGTAGTAGCAGAAGGAGTTGGTTAAATGAATTAAATTTCAGTCAAATACTAGTTTATAATGAAGCACTTGAAAATTAAGATCAATTTGATCTGCTGCGGGATATTTTTGAAGATATAGTAGATAAAAAAGCAAAGTGAAAAGAACTAAAATAAAAATAGAAACTTCAGTTAGAAAAAAAGCAAAGTGCAGAAAAATGAGTATAACATATCATGCAAACATGCAAATTTTTTTTAAAAAATGAATGCATAAAAGACTGCTATAGTGGCTGACCTTCTGCAGGGAAAACAAGGAGACTGTATAGCCAATTTATAGCCATAGAGGGGAGGTTTTTTGTTCTACATCTTTACATTCTTTGAATTTTTAAACTTGTATGTGTGTTATCAACTTAGAGTCATTTTTGCAAATCATAATAAAGAAAACAAAACCTGGCACTCACAGATACATTGTAATTCTTGGTTATCACCCCTGCCCTTTGTCTGTCCTTAGGTGATTTTGTTCAGTGTCTCATCCCTAAAATGGACCGTAGCTGTCTATGGTTTAACAAGGTTTAGGGATTGAAGATGGGGGTCATTGATCTGTCTGCCACTCTGAGCACAAATAACAGAGCATCCCCCAAGGCTGCTGGAGTTGGGCTCAGGAAATGCAAGTTACCTCTTCACCTGGACTGCACATCTGACTCCCTTCCCACAAAACTGTCTGCTAAGCCTCCTACATCCAGCTGACATCTTGAGCCCATATGTTTTTGTTTGCCAGGGGCCGTTTAAGTCCTAGGGGTTACTTATATTCATTGATTGTGAGTTAGACCAAACATGGGACAATCTCAGGTCTAACTTTCTGAAGAAAAAGATTCAACATAGATACTGCAACTTAGCACTCAGCTTCCAAAAGTAAAATATTAGAGAATGGCTGCTTGTACTTCTTATCCCGGGAAAAACCTGGTAAGAGTACAATGAAGAGAAGAGATTTTACTCCTTAATTCTACTTTGAAATTGGGCTCTATGGTGTTGTAGGCTTCTGCTTGGCAGGCGTTTTCCTGAAAGGTACACTCTACAGCACAGTCCTTCCCTCTCACTGCCTCTTCTCGGAATCATTTGAGATGAACATCATCTATTCATGGAACAAATGCTCTGGCTGGGTATCAGAGATACAATAGTAAAGGGTCCCATACAAAGAGCAATCTTACTCTTATCTTGTCAGTTTGTATTCAAGTAGATATACAGAAGTTGTAAACAAAATTTCAAGAGGAAAATATGCTCTAAGGAAGCTTGCACATGAGGAGTGTGGAGAGAAACCACTCCTCAAGATGAAGCTAGCTAGAGTCAAGAGCTAAAGGCAACGAAGGGAGACTTTTGGGGGTCAAATGTCCTGCATGACAGAAGGCTGAGTTTGACTTCCAGTTCAGAAGTAGGTAAAAGTAAATTGTCTGTTAAAACACAAGAATAATGTTTTAAAATTTCTGCAAAAATATGCTTTAAAATGTTTTCAAGGTCTGGACATTTTATGAAAAATATTACAAATATCCAACAGTGGCTATCATGGCATAACTATAAGAAGATTTATCAAATATTCACCTACCACCATGGGTTTTGAAGGATATTTTATAAAGTGGAAGAAATGCTCAAAGAAAATGTCAAATGGGAAAAAGATTGCAAAATTATAATGTAGCTTGTCTCATCCACTATGATAACTTAATTTAGCACTCAGAAGGGTAGACAATAGACATATAATCAATACTGAAAATATCTGTTGATTATATTAATTGTCAAACTTAAGCATGGTGGGAAAATATCTAGAATATGCCAAATCATTAATGGTGGCTGGCCTTCAGTTGTGGAGGCCTTAATCTTCAGAAGTACATTTTAAGTTTCCTTAAATAAGTTCAATATGCAGCAAGGGTTGTGCATAAGATGTACATCCCTCCCCTATACTTTAAATCATTTCTAGATTAAAAATGTCTGTTTTGTGTCTGTATGATTTCACTCTTTGAAGTACTTTTTTCAGTCCCCACTGAGGACTTGAGTGAGGCTCCCAAAGGTGAGGGCCATTTTTGTCCACGGATATAAGCTAAGAAGCAGGAGACTCAGTGACTTAACTTCAAAGCTGATGAAAATCATTTGTCCTTTTATTTGAAGCAGCTAATACCCTGAGGAATCACTAGAAGGACTTATTCTGAGGCACAGAATACGTGTAAGTCAGTACTCGACCTGAGGTTCCTACCCCCTACTGGGGATACTTTCCAGCTCTCTTTAGCTGCTAAGATGGAGGTTAACAGACAACAGACAAACATTACATACATAAACCCAACAATGAGTGGCTCCTCTGACCCAGGTAAGAATTTCAGATTTTTCTTCTGCCAGATCAGCCTTGATGAGAACACTGAACTTCAAGACCCCTTAAACCAGGGTTGCATATGGCGGGGGGGAATTGGAAAGGACAGATCAAGATGTTAAACCTAGTGATTATTGTATTATTAGGAAGAAGCTGGTGGATGGTTTGTCCTTCTCACTGGGAGACTGTGACAATCATAGGCAGGTGCTGCTACTTTGGCTGCCCTTTGGCTGTGCTACTAGATGGCTTCTGCTGCACTGGAAGCTCCTAGTACATTGGCCTTCTGGGTCTTTCTTCTTTTTCCTCACCCTGACTGCTTTGTTTTTACTCATAAAGTGGAAAACTGACCTTCAAGTGCCCTCTGTGTCTTTCTTTCAGCTCGTCTTTTGGAAAAAGATAGCATGGGTTTAGGCCTTGGTTCCTTGTTCTTGCAGAGTGACTCATGCTGATGCTTAAGAAGAGGGCAGAGGAAGAAAAAGCCTTTGGGGTTATACTCACCCTGGTGCCTAGTGTATGGGCAAATATGGAGAAGAAGGAAGGCTGACTATCCTCTCTGCAATATGACCTTAGAACTTCAATGCAACTTCTAGTATGTTTCTTTCCATCTCAAAATGACTAGATGTAAAAGTAAATTAGGAGTGAGCACAGTTATTACAACTATTATCCCAAATCTAAAAGGAAACTTCTGGCTTAAAGTCTACTTCTCTAATCATTTGCTTTTCAGGCAGGCCGCAGAATTCTCTGATATAAACCACCAACGACTCATGGCTGGATGGAACACACTGGTACGTATTTAGTAAGCCACCTTTGGACTTGACCAAGTTGTTGAGTGCCAATGAAATGGAACTCCTTGAAACTTCATGGAACTAATGTATGTTAGGCATTGGACAGAAAGATCTTAACAGCCAAGTCTCCTAGCACTGCAACCCACACTGATCAAGTGGAAACAATTGAAGAGCCCTTCAGAATTGTTCATCCAGGTTATCAATGTAATAAAAGCCCTGGCCAACTTCTTTTGGAAACTGCCTTCTTCTGATGCATATAACCATTCATAGGTCAGGGATTTTCCCTCTCTGATATGAGGAAAACCAGTAACAGTGAGGCTTACAAAATTACACAATCATGAAAAATACTCTCTGTGTCTGTTCTTCAGGAAGCGCCATCTTAGTTCCATTAAGAGCTCAAAATTTTCATTGTTCACTAGCTCTCTTGGCCTAGAAGTGATATCAAAGAAATAGGAAAATAAAGGTATACCGGTAGTCAGGTTCATAGAATACCCTGAGAAATCCGCCAAGCTGGGAGTTCCAGCATACTGTAAACATTAACTTCTCCTTAGTCTCTTTGCACTGCCATAGGGAGGTGACATCTTATGCTCCTACTAAAATTCACACCTTCCAGGGAAATGTTCCGCAATGGCTAGCTATAAGAAGCTCTTTGGACACCGTAATGGATGCAGACATTGTCTCTGTCTAAACACATGTTCTAGCACTTGCTAGTTAGGTGCACTTAGATAACTCGGTCTAATTTTCTTGGGCTTCAGTTATGGTTTGTGTCTAGGCATCCCCTAAAGCTTCATGCAGTCTTGGGGTGGCTTCTGGAATTTGTAACATTATTGTTGGTGTGGGTGGTGCATCTCCCCTGGGGCAGGTGATTTGCATTTAAATGTTAGGAAGGAAGACAAGTTAGCTGCTTGAGCAGCTGCTGCCTTTCCCTTTGCTCTTAGCCTGATGCCGTGAAATGTCCATGACTCATCCAGATGGCTGACACTGACAACAGTTCTACAAAGCACTGTACATGGTTTCAAAGTTAATCCTGAGGGGATTTGACTGACCTTGGGAGATATAAAAGTTCCACGTATTGTTAAACATGTCTTGCTTTAATTTGCCCCTAACCACCGGTAGAAAAGTTTAACCATGATGCATAAAACATAAAGCTAGATTGGTATGCGAAGCTATAAAAAGCTCAAGTCAATGGTTTCCAACATTGCCAGTTTTGCCAATAACCCACTGCGATTATGGAACATTGGGTTATGTACACAACTAGTTTCTCTTGGTTCAATGAGAAGAAAATTTTTGTTCCAATAGTGATTAGAAAAATTATCATGTCTACACCCTGTGCTCTGTATAACTACTAGGAAGACAACAATATGCATTGCATCAAATACTGGGGATGTACTACTAATATATTTTGAAATTCTCATGTTGTTATTTCTTATTAAAAGTAATTACAAAATAAAAAATATTAAAAGAAAGGCTGCCCTCTGCCATGTGCTACTCTGCCTTGCAGCCAGCTGAATATGGACTGAAAACTCCAGTAACTATGAGCTAAATAAACCTTTTCTTCCCTTATTTTGAGTGCTGGGTATTTGTCCCAGAAAATGAGAGAAGGGTAACTAAGACAGCTTCAAATTCTCCATTTAAGGAAAGTTAGGGAAAGTTAATTATAATATCTATCTCACAGAGTGTTGTATGGATTATCTACCAGTTAATCCATATAGAGTTCAGCCACCAAGGTAGTGCTCATTAAATGTACTTATTCTCTGACAGCAGTCCTTGAGCAGGAAAGGCAGGAAAGGAGGGCAGAGCAGGATCTTTCTAGAAAAAACAACAAGGACAGAAAAGGACATGAGTGCACATGCACACACATACACACACATACACACACACATACATGCACACATGCTCAGAGATGCACACGCGCAGACACACACACACACACACACACACACACACGAACGTAGTCCTGTACAACCACCTTAAAACTGTTCCCATGGTGTTTTCTGCAGAAGCATGCACAGGGCTGGGCAGAAGCACAGATGCAGGTGGCCATGTGAGGGTACAAAGCGCCAACACCTGGTCAGGCTCAGTGACCAGTGTGAACAGCACAGCCAGAGGGGAGGGGGTGAAAATAGGCATTAAACTGTGGAGTATAATCAACATTTTCATAAGAAAACTTAGAATCCATAGAAAACATCTAAAGCAATATTTCTACTCTCTGACAATTTTGATGTATTTTATGCCAGCCTTTTCTTTTTTCCCCATGCAGAGCTTATATAATCTTCATTCATTTTGTCCCAACTTCTTTCTTCCTTCCTTCCTTCCTTCCTTCCTTCCTTCCTTCCTTCCTTCCTTCCTTTTTCTTTCTTTCTTTCTTTCTTTCTTTCTTTCTTTCTTTCTTTCTTTCTTTCCTTTTCTATGTTTAGTACAGGGTCTACAGGGTCTCACTGAACAGATCAGGCTCATAGTGATCCTCCTGTTTTCAGCTTCCCAAGTGCTGGGACTATAGGCACGCATCACCTTGCTCAGTCTCAATTGCCATCTCAGCATGCCCCTGGGTCAGGGTTGGCATGGCATGCTGGGGATTGAACCCCGGTCCCTGCCTGTACCTCTGTTTTAATCTGCTGAGCTATCTGGCCAGCACTGTCCTATTTTATATCCAATTTTAATCATATTAAGATCACATCTTAAGCTACTTTTACCCACTTAATTCAGCTTGAGCACTTTCACCTCATTTAAAATGGCTTTTAAGGGCTATGTTATATTCCTACATATGGAGTCATTTATCTAACTCACTATAAGCATATAGGCTGTTTTTAATTTTTTATTATCATAAATAACATGGTAATGAGTACCCATGTCCATAAATCTTTATGTGTATGTCTAGTAACTTCCTTAGAATAAATTACTAGAAGTGCAATTATTGGAACAAGAGTTATACTCATTTTGAAGGACTTAGATAGCTATTTCCCTTTTACTCAAAGTATATCCACATGTACAGAAATGAAGCAGTCATAATTCAAGCATTCTTGCTTCCTTCCTCTATTTTCTTGGCTAAGTACTTCTCATTCTTCCATACTCAGTTCAAGGATCATGCTCCTCAGGAAAACTGCTCCTATGTTTTCTTACGCTGGTTTAAATCCCCTTTGTCCATATAATTTTTCCTGATATGTGTTCAGAACTGGTTGCAGGACTCCTAAAAGATACCAAAATATACAGATGCTCAAGCCATTTAAATAAAATGAATAATATTTGCATAATCTATGCACATGCCTCCTCTATACTTTAAAACATTTTAGATTACTTATACTTAATGTAAATGTTATATAAATATTTATATATTACATCATTTAGGAAACAATGACAAAAATATAAATTTGTACATGTCTGATACAGATGCAATTTTTTTCTGAATATTTTCAGTCCACAATTGGTTGACTCCACAGATAGGGAGTCCACAGAGACAGAGAGCCAACTGTACTCTTACGGCCCTTGCTCTTCGCTTTTTAATATTTGGCATAATAGTTCCTATGTCACACATTTAGTGATCTAAATGTCTGGCTGGCTAGACTAGAAACATCATACAGGTAGAATAATCTGCATGTTTCTGATGCCTGTCCCATAAGAGATGCTAAAAAGATTGATAAAGTAAACATAAGGGATGTATGTCACTGGACTGGCACCAAGCCAGGGTACACATAGTGGTCTCTGCTTACACTGGCCTCCGTCATCAGGCCTGCTCCAGGTGAGGTACTCCAGGGAGCAATCCCTACCCTCCTACTGCTTTTGGAGCTCATGTATGGCATTCATATAAGGTTTCATGATAATATCCTACAATTCTTAGTAGAAGCCAAAAGTCTTGATAATACGAACTGTGCCCTAAGTGTCAGAATAAAAGGGCTCTCACAGCCCACAGCAGATCACTATGGGGATCACAGATTTTTCAAGCTGGGGGAAACCCAAGAGCTTACCTTGAATCATAGCTCAACATGACACAATGTAGAGAAATATGGATAATAATACATTGTAGTGTATTATGATTAGAAGAACAATGAATGTTAAATTCTTGCAAATACCTATTGAAACAGTATTTGCCCCGTGAATGGGATATATTTATTCAATCATTTGTTTAGCTAATATTTACTGAGAGCTTTTTATGTTCTTAGACTTAGAGTCTTCTATGTCTAAGAGCTATCTGTGAGAGTTCTGACACACAATTTACCCTGGACTGAAAAAAAATGAATTTTAAAGAAATACTGGGGATGAATGGAACAATGTCTTTTTGATTATTGGGGGAATCTCTGTTTTCTCATTATTTAAGGGCACTTCCCTGTGCCAAGCAGAGAAATTATCCATTCATTACATTCTACAACTTGTTACCTATTCAACTGGCACCTGTTCAACTTGCTACTTACTGGGCTGGCATAGAACATTAGAGGAGAGCTTGCTGTCCTAGGAAGAGCAGGTATGTCTGAGTCACACAGACCCAAGTCTTAATCGCAGATCCATCATGTAGTTGTTCTGTGATGCCACTTCACTGCTCTGAGAATGTACAGATTGGGGTCTACTTGTGTGCAATTTTGTGGTATGCAGTATCATAGCCTTCAAATTTGCTCTAGAGCCTGTGATTTCAGAACTTTATGGGGCAGAAGGGATTTTGCAGATGTAATTGAGATTAAGAACCTTGGGATGATGAGCATTTTGCCCCATTTTCTAGGTGAGCCAGTATAATCACATGCATGCTGAAGAACCAAAACTTCTTTCCTGGGTAATTATAAAGCACGGAGGCCTAGTCAGGAGGACAGCATCTGCAGCAGACTTGACCCAAATTCACTGGCTTGGAAGATACAGGAGGACCGTCACCCAAGGTGCGCATGCTGTCTCTAGAGGACCAAAAGACAAGCAAGCTGATTCTGCCCCTACAGCCTCCAGAAAGCAGAGCAGTCCTGCCAACACCTTGATTTTAACCCAGTGAGCCTTGTGTCAGACTTGTGTAAAGACAAACTTGAGTTGCTTAAAATTACAACATTTATGGTATAGTTTCCTGCAGTTGCCACTGTAGTTATGAGTAGGGCACCCATGTAACTTCTTGCTATGGTTCTAAGTTTCAAAAGCAGATATGTGCTTGTCAGTTAGGAGTCCACCAGATATGTCCATCTGTAGTCCTTTTGTGATTGTCCATGCCCTTGGTCAGCTCATAATGTCCATGAGTATTGAAGCCAACCAGGACATGAACAGGCAAAGTTTAAGTGCTTTCCTCTCTTCCTTTCTGTTCCTTGTCCTTTCTGCCTAGAACTTGTAAAGCAGCACAGATCTTTATTGAAAAGAAATGCTGTTCAAATGCAAATGTATACTAATGAGGAAGGGAAAAAGGTCCAGTAAACAAGAGTTTTTCAACTACAGTTGGTGTGTGTTTCACATCTATTTTTTTTCTGTAAGGCAAGGGTCTTCAGGGTGTTCAGGGTCTCACTAGTAGATTAGACTCACAGTGATTTGCCTGTTCACAGCCTCCCAAGAGCTGGGATTACAGGTGCGCACCACCATACCCAGTCTCTGCTTCACGTCTTCTGTCCATTTTTATTTTCTCCCCAAGGCACCAGCACCACAGTCCACAGCTGACAAAAATGCCTGTTACAATGGCCAACCAAAGGCCTACCTAATGGCATTCTCTTTCCTGTTTAGGGACCACATCTGGCTTAACCCCGTTAAGACACAAGGCCCAACCATCCAGCCTTGGATTCAAATTCTCACACTGCCATTCCTTTGTTATGTAACTGCATTATGTAACAACCTGGGCATGCACTCACTGCAGCTCTCTGAGACCCCTATCTCACTTATGGGCATATGGGTAATGGCTATTGCATGTGCTTGGTACAGCATGGGAAGAATAAGCCTGCCAATAGCTTCATATAGTGCCTGCCACAGGAGAGGGCAACTGGATTCATTAATCCATACATATGAAAGAGCAGAACAAATATATGCATATAAACAAATACATAAGAACATATATTATTTATAAATAGTAGAATATCATATTTAAAATATACACATATAAACTATATTTCAGTGTGTTGTCATATGTACAGACACATACACAAATGTATTTGTGTGTATTTACACAGATATATAAACATGTGAGAAATGAGACCAATGGATTATTTTTAATTTTTTTTTCACAGTCTAATGGGAATAAGTCAGGCAAAGTAAAATGATGCAGTGAGTTTGGGATGTAGAGGAGGCATAACTAACCTGGTCTGAGCTCTCAAAGAATGTATTTGAGTGAAAGTGTTTCTTTGTCTCTTTGCTGGGGCCATGAATGAAGCCCAGAGTTTTGTGTGTGCTGAGTAAATACTCTGATACTGAGTAACTTCCCGAGCCCAACATTACCTATAAATGGAATTTTGTGTATTAATAGGAATTCATTGGGTAAAAAACAGCAGAAGAATAAATAGTGTATAAGAAAAGGAACTAGCAGAGGCTTAAGGCAAGAAAGGTAGCAAAATAAAAAGAAAGAAGACCCAAGAAATGAATATAACAATATTGCAGAGCTGATGAAGGAAATACAAAGAGCTTATCTTTTTTATATACTTTTTATATGTAGATATGAGTATTAGTATTAGATGATTAATCAAAACAAAACTTTGCTTGGTATGTTTCCTGATTCTACCATTAAAAGAAATTCTGGTCATCACCCAGTTGTGTCCCTTTCCTTCACTTCTTGGTATTTAATGAGATCACTGAGCTAATCGCAGAAGCACAGTTGTGCTGACAGCGCTGGGCTTGGTGGTGCACACCTGTAATCCCAGCACTCGGAAGGCTGAGGCAGGAGGAGCTAATAACATAGAGAATAATCCACAGAAAATATGAAATTCTCAGTGGAGAAGAAGACTGGTCCTGACTGTTAGCAGTACTCCTACATCTTTTAAAAAGCTGTAGTAAATATTTAAACTAGTTTCTACTTTCCAGCTATCAGGCCTTTACATTTGATTCCACACCAACAGTAGACTTTGCGGGTGCTGGTTTTAAGTAGTTTTTACAACTATATATAAACGCAAGCCTTCTCTGGCCAGACTATTTTATTTATTGTTTCTTCCAAATACCTATCTTGAACCCTTTTCTTATGCTTTGCACCTGGAAGTCTTCTCTACTTATCTAAATCCCTTCCATTCTTCAAAGCCTGACTTGTGCTTTACGTGTTCCATAAAAGCTATCCCTATGATGAATTTTATGCATTTGTTGTCTGTATCATAGACTTAGTACTTATCCACCAGAAAATCTTCACAACATCAAAAGAAAACAATGAAAAAATGCATCACTCTTTAAAACTACTGCCTCATAGAAACAATTATTTAAAACAATGCCTGCCAAGCCTTAACTTTGGAGTTGAAGTAAATCAGTAAAATGCACCCACCGTATGAAATTTGATTTCATCTCCAAGCCCTCTGCCTTCCTATGCTAGTGGCCTTTTTATGTCTGGAGTGCATGTTCCCTCTATATTTTTTACTTTTATATAGCATGAGGTCTATGAAGTTATAATCTTAAATCCCTAGTCAATAGAAGTGTCTCAAGTAGACATTTTCAATAAATGTTCATTACTCCCTTGAGTAGCTTAAAGCTCCCTAGAAAAGAACTATAGTTTTTCTCTTTAAATCTACCCAGCAACTTTACAAGGATCACTAACTCGCACACCTTTAGGAATGAAGTGAATTTTGGAAATGACTGAAACAGTTTAGGTGTGAGAGGACATGGACGAGCCCAGTAATGTGCTGGAGAAACTGCTCCCGGCTTGCCAGAGCTGGCTTATGGAAATGTAAACCAGCTCGAACATAAGTATATCATATTCCTATTAAATAAGTTGTATTAAAAAAGGCAACAAATACTCAAACATTAGCAGTTTCTGTTTACTTCACAAAATGTTGCTCTTACTATGCCCTCAAGGTTATTAGTTTCTGATGTACTTGTGTGATGGGAAGGCCATAGGTACAATGCTACAGAACCTTGAACATCTCTTTTCAATACCCCATCCAGGGAAATCCATTTAGTACATCAAAGTCGGGAGATTGTTATTGTCTATGGTGGAAGTATACACATCCTGTAAAGTTAGACACAAATTAGGTCTTGGATAGGACACATGTTAGTTCTGTTGATTGTTCTTTCCTTTTAAAAATTTTCCTTTAATTAAAAAAAAAGTAATGTTGATTTAGAAGGGTTAATGTTTAATTGTTTGATCAATCTTATATACCTATATGTATTAATCTAAACTGATCTGATGATGAAAATATGTAATATAACCATTGTTAAATTTAAACAATAAAAAATTGAAACTTAAAAAAAAAGAGAAAAAAAAAAAAAGAAGAAAGTGAAGAAAAATGCTATAAGTGAAAAAAAATTAAAATTGTCTCATATACCTAGTTCTTAAATTCTGAGAATCCCCTCAAAATAAGAGAATATTCTTTGAGGCAGACAGGAGATTAGGATGTGGCAAACTGGCCTGGAGGGTAGGTATGACCTGCCAATCAGAGCTCCAGGACTTAACATGTTCTGCACCAAAATCAATCAGAGTCCTATTTTCAGTTTTTCTCACAAGAAATTGAGCAGGCTTTTGATGCAACCACTCCGACTTGACATCAGTCTGGGGAGAAGGGCTTTAAAAAACAGTGGTCTCTCTTTCACAGTGGTCCTGCAGAAGGTACTTCCTTTCCACTTTTAACTGGCCCACTCTTGCTCTATGGAAGGCATTGATTTTCTTACCTTTAATACACATAAAACCTTGCTACCTTTTACACCTGTCTTATCCAATTCCTTGTTTAGCACGACAAAAATCTATTTTAACACAAGATGTCCTGAAAGAGGCTCCAGCACCCTAGGCCCTGATAACAAAACTAACATGTGATTCATATTAGAAGTTACATTTATAACATTCTTCAGTGTTACATACAATAAAATACATGAGGTCAAGTTAAATTGGAACTTTGGGTTAGGTTAGGAGTTTTCCCTTACCCAGTCTACCACGACATAAAAATTCTAAATAGAACATTTCATAAATAAACTATTAATAAATTTGAAATTGAGGGCTGGCCAAATAGCTCAGTGGTCTAAAACATCTGCTTAGGTAGAGTGCAGCCTCTGGGTTCCATCCTGGGCTGCCATGCCGGCCTCGCCTCCATGGCACACTGAGACATTGATTGAGACTGGGCCTGGCGGCACACACCTGTAACCCCAGGGCTCTGGGGGCTTAAAACAGAAGAATCACTACGAGTCCAATCTACATAGTGAGACCCTGTAGGTCTTATAAACCCTGTCCTAAACACATAAAAACAAACAAACGAATTTGAAATTGTATGCTATTCTGCATAGCTTGCTAAAATCTTGCAATGTCCTGCCTAGGGGATGAACTGTCTGATTGTTCAGGGAACCTCCCCTTAATCACTTCATAGTTAATGCTGGTTATTAGTAAAACAACCCTTGTGGTATCACAGCGCTCATGTTCACATAGTGCTCTTTCTTTGAATGACCCCATACTACAAGAACAGTGATGGCACAATTTGGATGGGGCAAAGGGAAGCTGTAAAGAAATTTTTTTAAGTACCACCATCCCTTCATCTCATGTAGAAGATGAGTAGGTAGAATAAAATTTTCAAAGAGAGACAATATTCCTATCACATTCCATTACAGCATATTGTTCCAATTGTTCTATTTTTCCATTTCTCACTATTAATCCCTTACTCTGCTTAATTTATAAATTAAACCTATTGTTAGTACATACATTTAGGAAAAACACAGTATATGAAAATACTGTCTGCAGTTGTAGGCATCCACCAGAGATCTTGGAACACATCCTCTCATAGATAAGGTAAAATTACTATAGAATCTTTTACCATAACTATATCTCAAATTCATAAATATCACACTTATAATCACCTTTAGCTGTTATTTATATGTAATTCATAGCTAACTGAGCTCTCTATATGATGTTTGCTAAATTTAGCAACCCTGGACATATGCCTCATGGTTTCCACTTTGCCAGCATAAATGAAATACCAAGGCTTACTGGGAATGCACTTAAAATATCAGGCGTAACAAGAGGTTGGCTATGAATTTAAAAGTTTGATTTAAAAAAATGATGCCATGATTCACTTATCTGTATAAATTTATAATAAAGATGATAGTATACTTCATTATTATTGTTTATAAACTTCAAGCAACATATTCTGTTAGTAAAGCTTATGATACGTGTGCATGCATGTGTATGTGTACATTTACCAATTCTTAATTTTTAGAAAGCTTGTTGTTAACTAGGCCTCAGCAAACCACTAGGGACAATCAGAATAGTGAGCCATTTTCTGAGAATATGTACAAATTCACTGTTTAAAACACTTTCTTGCTAAGCAAAATTTCTTCAACTCATCTTCCTCCACTTGTTACTCTGTTTGATATAGGGCAGGTCAAGGGCAAAGTTCTTCT
This sequence comes from Myocastor coypus, assembly GCA_004027025.1. NCBI lineage: Eukaryota > Metazoa > Chordata > Mammalia > Rodentia > Myocastoridae > Myocastor > Myocastor coypus. The sequence continues at coordinate 25,406 of PVJA010004423.1, read as the reverse complement.
GAGTAGTAATAACAGAGTGCACATGCCTGAGGAATCAATTTTCTGGGAAGCATCTAAGCACAAACCATTAGATTAAGTTCTCTCCCTGCTTCTATCTTAAATGAAAACAAAGTGACAGGTAGAAGAAGCATGTTCCTAACCACTCACCTTTGCCTGCGGAGCCTGCATCCAATCATCTAGACCATTCCATAAGCACTCCCAGTCAGCCACGCAAGCCAAGAGGCCCCTCTGACTTGTGAGTCCTAATTCAAGGCAGCTAGCATCTGCATTCTGGCCAGAGGAGTTCTATGTAAGGCCTGCTGACTTACATTTCTGATTCTGTGCTTTATGACCAGAGCAGACACAGCGCTCATTTCCAGGGCAGCCTTGCGGCCCAGTGGCCCTTGGAATGGAGAGTCCTTCCCAATCAGCACCAGGAAGAAAGGAAGCACATCTCTAGGCTGCTCCATCCCCAGAGAGACAGATGGGCAAGTGTAGAAAGGAAGGCAAGCTGGATCTCCAATACGGATTCCTGAGCAGAGTTAGAGTCTCCAGATGCCCCTTGTTTCCACATTCCAGTCTTGCGGCGCAGATCCCACTTGGTTGGCTGGCCATGGACTTGTTTTGTGTTAATAAGGAACAACAATGAATCAGCAAGTTTAGGACAATAAATACTCAGTTGCTTCTTTTATGTTCTCTCTCTTCCTTTCCTTTTTTCTCTGTCCAGAATGAGCAAAAACATATTAGGAAAGGACTAGAGGAACAAAATATCAAGTCTGAAGTAGGAAAAATGAGTAGATGCTTGGCTCCAACTGCAGGATATCCAACTTCCTATTTGGGTATAATTGTAAGTACCACACGTACTCTTCAACACCCCATCGATATATTTCCAACTCTAAATCTATGTCCTAAATAAGAATTATTTAAAGCATATGTATGTAGCTGTTTATGCACATTTTCTGGAAAAATAGGAAGAGGATTCCAGTTACATAAGTTTGAAATATTTCAGGTTTGTGATTTTAATTAGAGCTTTTTCTTGCTACAGAATTTCTCAGCGCATGTAACAGGCAGACTATTTTGGGAACGTGTTCTCTAGAGGAAGACATAAAAGAAGTAATTGAGTATTTATTGTCCTAAATTTGTTGATTCATTGATCACTACACTTTGCAAGTTTATTTGAGACAAGAAGTTTTTCACATGGAATATCTTCTAGAAGCAGTATTTTATAGGAGAGACACCATAAAACCCTATCTTAGGTTCTAACTATTTTCCATAATTTCTCATTACTCAACAATAAATTGGTGCTTACATTTCCATGACTTCATTTGCCTACTTTCTTTTCTCATCTTTACCTATCCAAAGATCTCTCCTTCTTCATGAACCTCTGGGTGCTCTTAGACACCCACTTCTTTCTCCTTTCTTTGCTGGTACCAATGTTGTCACCTTTCCCAGAAGCTTCTCGAATGTAATTTGTCTGATAAGGAGGGCCTGGAGAAGAAGTCACATGGCCAGAAGTCAAAGCCAGTGACCTGAGTTTTGTTAAACAGCAATAATAATACTTTTTAACAGATCCATCATAATGATCTCTTGAAAGGGTTTCATGAAAATGCTTTGTTAGCATAAAGTGAAATAGAAAAGAAATATTCATTAGCCCTGTTCTCCCTAAATTCCTGTTAGGCCACATTAAAGTGATACATTGGAGAGTTGGTTTTGATGAGTAAGACCTTGAATCTGTGACTTTACGAAGCATTCCAGATGATTTTTAGCATCAGAATTATTTAGAGGGTACTAAATTATCTTTGAGAAATGAGGAATAAAGAGTGAATTTGGCAGTGAAACGAGACAAGGGGAGGATTTGGCTGAAGAGTTGGGGAAGGACTGTGGAGTCAAACATGCAGGTCTCCTTTTGTTTATTCTATCAGGCAGGCATGTGTAGATCTTCTCCATGGGCAGAGCTAGGCTAGGCATTTGGGATTTTGTACAGTTGTTCTTGAAATATACACTCCTAAAATGACATGGTGAAGTATGTCTTAATATGATTTATGTAAAGCAGTGCCTGATTACTTCTTTATTTGAATATAGAGTCTTTTAAGAAAAAACTAAATATTGTATAGATCATAATAGAGAACTTTATTCACTAATCAAGGATTTGCTGAGCCTGTGACAAAGGTAAAAATAATAACTCCCTGCATTTTCTTGTGCCACATGTATAGCTCTTTATGTAGTTCTGAAGGTACTTATAAATGAAAAACAATGACCCAATCCCTGAAATAATCTCTCTGTGTGTGTGTGTGTGTGTGTGTGTGTGTGTGTGTGTGTGTGTGTTTATCCTACTTGCATCCAGGAACTGGGATTATTTAGGGATTTTATTTCTTTAATAGAGGAGCAAGAGAATAAAAATAATATTTTCTTTGTTAAAATAAAATAAACACCTCAAACAAAATCTCACTTTCTAGAAAATCCCCTTCGATGTCCAACCACCAACTGCGCCTCTACTGTAGCTGATTTCTTGAAAGAGTCTAAGAAAAACCTTTTAGCCATTAGATTTAATCTCCATGAATCACCAATTTGTTTGTCATAACTTTATCTGCATTCTTTCTATATTTTGTAGTTTATTTTGTTCAACATTTTTAGCAACAGGCTTGGCCAAGCCCTTGCATGTAGACATTGGCCAAAAGGGAGCGCCTGTGTGTGTTCCACACTGGGAGCTGCTGGCCCAAGCAGCACGGAACTCATCTAGCACCTCACCCAACCATGTCTTTTCCTGCTTAGTACAAGGATGGGTAGAAACAACAAGGCCTAAACACTCCTGGAGAAGAGCCTTCAACAATCAAGAACACGACAAGCCAGTTCTCAGCATGAGAACCCTTCCTTCCCCACTACTAAGAAGAGAGATTGAGACCTTTAAGAAAAAGAGAAAAAGAACCATCTTTTTGGACCATTTGGCAGTGACCACACTGTGGCTTTGTTAGTGTAATAAATAGTTTACTGGAACTTGGCTTACCAAGTCTCCTTCTTCAACTCTTGTACACAAACAACCCACTTCTCATTTGCAAATATTACACATCTGCTTGTGAAACCACACTCTCTTTTGTTAAGCAGATATTTATTTCTCTTTCTCCCCAATAAGGTGAACTGGTTTTGAGATCAATGAACCAGACCAACTTCCTTTGCTACACTAAGTAGGCTGATACTTCTGGATCTATCCTCATGGTGGCAGTCTTATGGATATTTATTTACTTTATTCATGTAAAGATCTATTCATTCGTCCATTTAGGTATTGCTAAGTCTGTGCTCTATAGGGCACATGCATTGGATAGGCAAAGACAACATGGTGGCAATTAAATACAGGGTCCCTGAGTCAGTGGCACATATGGTCTACTGGAAGGGATAGACACTAGATGAAAAACTGCTGATTCTCATAAGGTTTGCAAGAAGCTATAATGTGAATTACAAAAGTAAATAAAAATGGAACTAAGGCTCACATACCATTGATCCCACTTATAAGAAATAGCCAGAAGAAAAAGTAGGCCAATGACTGTCTAGGACTGAGAGGCAGAGTTAGAGAATATTTGGGACCATGCTAATAGGAACAGTAGTTCTTTTTAGGGCAATGGAAATAGCCAAAAATGATTTTGGTGATGGATGCAGAGCTCTGTGAGTATCCATGAAGCCCTTGGCTTTCTCTCTTTCTACTCAAGCCTAATTTCTTTGGTGTTGGATTTCTTCCCAGGGTCTACTTTCCCCTGCAATATTTATCTCATGAGCTGAGCAATCAATCCACTGAGCAGTGAGGGCCTTTACTCTCTAGTTCCAGGAAAAGTTCTGCACCACTTCTGTGTCACTTATTGGTCAGGAGAATATGGTGTCAGAGTGGATCACCTGCCCAACCCAGGAGGTGAGGTCTGCTCTACCAAAATCTTTTCCTTGAGAATGGTTTGTTCCCTACTAGAACAGATTTAACATAAAATCTCCATTACGACAAAAAGTATTTGGTACAGGGTCTCACTATGCAGCTTGTGGTGAGCATCTGTTTTCAGCCTGGGATTAGAGACATGTGCCACTATGCCTGGACTCAATTGCTGGCTCAGTGTGCCCAGGGGCAGGGCTGGTGCAGTGTGTGGTACAGAGACTGAACCCTGGTCCCTGCACTTGTCTAAGCAGGCACTTGGTCTGCTGAGCTATCTCACCAGCCCTCCATATTGTTACATAAAGAATTGACAAGGCAGGCTTATAGGATCAAAAGCAAAAGAGATCCAGTGGCCATCTTCAAATGTGAGACTGAAGAAGGTAAAATGACCATCTGTGTGCCAGAGACCCAGAGAATCAGGTCCATGGGTGAAGGCCCACAAGCTACCTTAGAGAATGGTGGGAGTCTGTGTTGGAAAGTCAAAGGGTCTGGGTGGAAGGCTGAGGAGTCCACACAGGAAGCCCGAGGGAGCAGGAGGCAAATGTCCAAAGGCAACAGCAAAGATCAGAGTACACCTCTCTGAGAAGAGAAGTGAACTCTTCCTTCTTCTTTCCCTTTTTATTCCATGTAGACTGCTAGGCTATTGGGTGGGGTTATCCCCCTGGCCAGTTTGTCTTTCCTCCCCCTTTTGCAGCCACTCATCCATAGACACACCCAGAGCTTTCGGAATCTGCAAGGTGGTCTTACTTCAAGTAGAGTTGATGCGTCACAGTCAATGCTCACAGGTTCTGTACCAGACGAGAAGTGACCGGACACACAAGACGGCAGGCCATTCAGTTGCCTTGGACAACCTTGGAGTTAAGAGTTTTATCTGGATGGACCATGGTCCTTCAGGATGTGAACTCACTGTAATTCAGCCTTTTTATATATCTCATAACTTCTGACTATTAGAAGTATCAGACAGCAATGGCTCCCATATTTACATCTCTTAATAGGTTCCTTTGCTTATTTAAATATATAAAAAAATTAACCAGGTAGTAAGAGCTTTTAGATATTAATATTTTATAAATTGGCTTATATAAGAATAAGCTTGTTAGTTTGGAAGTTTTCTTTCTTTTCTTTTTGAAAGGAGAGGAAGGAGGTGGGGATTTTTGAACGGTTTGATTTGCTTCCTGTGCATGTACATCAACTTCTGAGAACCCTGAGGTTTCAAGTGGTATGTAAAAAGGAGTCAAATAACTTACATCTTGGTCTCTTTGCACTCACACATGTAGAGGAATTATAGGAAACACATTTATCTGCTAATTACTGTCGTATGAAATTTGCTTTGCTAGCAGGAAAATGTAATCGTGCAATGGGGGCCAATGCACGGCAGTCTTGTCTAACTTCCCTCCCCCTGGCAGACAGCATGAACTGATCATTGCATGCTTTCCCAATGCTAGCGGATGTGACCTCAGAAGCCTCCACACCATGCTCTTGGAACCCACTACCAGTGCAATGGAGCTAGAGACCAGGATGGGTGGTGTGGGCTGGGCGGGATTACTTAATGTCCTGAAACTTCAGCTAACTTGTTTGTGCTTGTAAAATGTACTTGGGCTGCATAAAAGGCAGTTACAATTAGAATTTTTATTATTATCATTATTTCCTTCAGGTTATATTCAAATAGAATTGCTTCCACATTTTCTCTCCATGGGTTAGTAGTGAAGAAACAGTACAGAGACTCCATTTTCACTTTATTTGGAGTCTTTTAGTGCCCGAGAAAAGGACTTCCTGCTTACTTGGAAATACACATTTTCAAAAATGGTCAAGATGAGAAAATTCAGATGGAAAACTACACTTTTCTATAAGAAAATATCCATTATGTCCCTCTGTACCCTTTAACAATGACTCATATGATAAATGCCTAAGTTTGGTTCCAGGAAAAAGTTTGTCTCTACAGAAAAATTTGTTTTCCATTGTCAGAAAACCAAGACTAAGTAACCCAACATGTTTCCACTTTGCCGTCGTTGGCAAGATACTTGTGCCAAAAATGGATTACCCAAGTGTTATAATTAGCCCACATCAGGTGTCTAAAAGTCATCTACTATTCCTGGGGCCTTCAGAAATTCTTACTTTCCTTTTCTTCTTGCAGAATTTAATTTATATTGATTGAATTTGTAAGTTTCTTCAATCTCTCATAAAGAGTTGTACCATATACCCTTCAAAGATCTCCTTAAACTATGAAATTTTCAATAAAACTCAATCATTTTTTGTGGAAATATTCATTTTAACAGCCTCTGGTACCACAGTAAAGAAATTTAAAAAATGAATAGGGTAATGAAGAAACGAAGGGTAAAAATTGAGAGCTTTAAAGGCATTCACAACATGCTGTAAACCAGGAGTTCGGAGGGCACAGTGGTGATCCACTATTCTATTAGGCTGAGGCAGGAGGATGTCAAGTACAAGACCAGTCTAGGTAACTTAGCCACTTACTGAGATCCTATCTCAAAGAAAAAAAAAATGGCTCAAAACATAAGTCACTGTATGCCAAAATACTGTAGGTTATTGCTCTAATGTTGTTGGGATCAGCTGTCCTTAAGTACAAACACAGCTATGGTGGGATTTAGGAAAACGTGGGCAGCTTTACACCCTCATCCTGTGAGGCAATGGGCATTAGAATTCTCCGAGTGTTCCAGGGTGTCACTAGCAGAGGGTTATTAGTATTCTGTGTCCTTAAGATGCCCATGAAAATGAATCTAGGTCATTGACTTTGGGAGCTGATCTTCAGCTGACCTTTTGGGGGGAAAGAGCCCTCCCATACCTGAAACTCACTTGAGTTGACCACCTCCTACTATGCATCCCCTCCCCTTGGTAGGGAGCCTTGAATACTAGGAGGACTTTCTCCCCACTTTTTCTATTGCAGGAAAAATAGATATACAGAATCGTCCAGGGAAAGAATATGAATGGGGAAGACAATTATTTCTAGATTCATGTCTGGGGCAAAGGGTATTGTGGAGGAGGGGCTAGAAATGTAAAAACAAACACAAGAGCAAGTGTTGAAAAACACATGATAAAAAATGGCACATGCATTATCAAACCTTCCCAGCCCTATAAGCAGATGTTATCAGCCCCGTGTTACAGAAAAAAGACTCCAGGCTTAGACAGATGAATGTGTTTTTCTCAAGAGCACAAAGCTAGTTACTGTGGAGCCGAGAATCAAAGCCAAGTGTTCTGGGCTCCTTTCACGACACACCTGTCTGAAGTGGATGGTGGAACATGCCTTTCCCGTTCCTCTTGTCTTGTCAGTATCTACTTCCCAAACCTATAATAGGCTGTGTTGCTGTTATAATGCTTCCAAAATCAACTTCTTCCTCTGACAGTTGCCAAGGACAACAATTGAATGAGTTAAAAATGAGACTCCCACCTTCTTGGTCATAGCAACAGGAGGGAAAGACTTCCAGGGAAGGTCTGATCCTCAGATAGCTTTTGGAGATTTCACTCTTGATGAACATTCAGAGACACATAAATATGCTCCATAAAAATTATAAAATATTCACACACATATATAAAAGGGATTATCAGCTTTATAGGAGGAGAAAATGTAGCTGTAGGGATTTTGTTTTTTTTTATTTGAGCTATAAGCCAATATCAATATATAAAGCAAGATTGAGAAACTCTACAATAATGCTTTGTCTTTACTGAAAGAAGTCTCTTTTCAACTCTGCTGTGTTTATGATTGACTGTACAGGAGGTGGAATGGACTAAAGAGGCTAGAAGTATTCTGAGAGTTATAAGATAAATTATTTTGAGGGAAAAATCATATCATGGACAACTCTGACTTCCAGAATCACAGCCTCTTTGACTCTACATAAAAGAACCAACAATATCTTAAATCTCTTACAATAAACTGGAGGAGCTCTCCCTAGACTGGATGCACAACATATGCTTTCCCTGGACTGTTGTTATAAGGCACGTCTGAAGACATCTCACACTGGAAAACTCATTTCCCAGCATCAGAGGATTGTTTGAGGACAAAGACACCCCAAAGACCCAGCCAGCATTTTCAATATTTATTTAAAGTTATAAAATCCTTTATGTTTATAAATAAGTATAACAAGTTGAAAAAATGTTATCCTGACATTTGATATCTTCATTCCTTTTAGGGAGGATGTCACCTTAGTACGCTTGGGGCCCTGACGTCAGGGGGAACAAAGATCTCAGAAGAATCAGCAGAAGGAGGAGGAAGAGGAGAGGAGAAGGAGAAGGAGGAAGAGGAGGAAAAGAAGGAAGAGGAGGAGAGGACCATCTTAGATGAGAATCAAGGAGTCATGCATACATTTTGTTATGTTTATTAAGTGCACATAAGAGATAAGTGAGGAGGAAAAATACAGAAAGGAGTGAAAAGAAACAAAAATTTATAGTAACAACAACAATAATAATGTCCACAGAGGTGTGTATGTGTCTATGTGTGATATTTCCTAATTAAGCAATATATATATATATATATATATAGGATATAGATATATACTCTAATATAGAATATATATTCTAATATAGGATATATATATTCTAATATAGAATATATACATATATAGTCTATATTAGACAGTATTCTAATCCTTTTATTTATAGTAACTCATTTCTTATGACTCCATACTGTGATAGTGCCAAGCTTAAATACAAGAAACAGAGGCAAAGCATGGTCAAGTAATTTGCCAGATCCCCAAAGTAGCAAATGTGGAGCAGACAAGGAGTAAGTGAAAATTATATCTTAAACACAATACTGTCTGGTGTTAAAATTATTTGCTATAGAAAATAAATTTCCTTTCTTTCCCCACCCCTACCAAAAATGATTTCTGCTAAGTTTACAAATATTTTGGTAATTGAATTCATTTCTTATGGAATTTAAAGAAAGGACTGAGTCCAGACTCAGGGGGTGATGCAGTAATTTCAGAGTCAGAAGGAACTACAGAACTTTGTGCTCCCATTCCAGCAACTCATAGATCTTGGACACAGTCTTCAACTCTGTCACTGGTGGATTTTAGGCAATTTAAACAGGATCTCAGGAGACAAGAAAGACCTACATGACACCTGGGAACATTGACTGAAATAAGACTCTTCTAGTTGAAATGGACAAGGGCAGTTTCAGAATGGCCTCCCTCTGCCCCAGCTCAGAAATCACTACCTATCCCAGAAGAACCTCCAAACATAGGGCTACTACCTCATCAGTGAATATGCTGCAAGAACTTTGCTTCTACACTAAGAGGATAAAACCTGGCTTTTGTTTAACCTTTCTCTGGTCAATGTTTGAAAAGAAAACTTGTACTAAGTAATCAATATTTAAACACAGGAAATTTTGCCATTTATATGTCAGGATTGCTTGCTTGTCTTAAAAACCTCAAAAGCTGTGCTGTTTTAGTAAGCAGTAGTCCATCACAGATGGGTCTTGTCAACTCTTCTGCAAGGGACATGAACTTTTCAGAGTGACGCAGGCTGACCCTGCCTGTCATGCTTTTTTGCTACTTTATCAGATGGGGAATTTGGAGTTCCTGATAGCCCATGAAGATGATAGATTTAATATTATCTCAGATCTTAGGCTGACCTTCTGGTTCCTTCATTCAGAGCTATAACAGAAGTCAAATACCAGAATCAAAATTTTTCTACTAAAGTACTTCAATGCCTAGTACAGAGCTTGGCACAACAGAAGAACTCAATGCATACCTCTTGACTCATAGACAAGTGGATGGATGGAAGCTCATAGTGCCCAGAGAGAGAAGCAGAAAAGCTCTATTTCTCCTCCTCATAATTACTGCCATCACCGAAGTGAGTCATACACAGAACAAGAATCCCTGTTAAGTTTGCCCCTTTGGACAGAATCTGCCCAATAAAATTGTTTTATTAATAGCCTAAAGCTCACCAGTGAAAAAAGAAGAGTACCTCTTCTTCTCAATTATCAATTAGTTCCCAAGGTGGTACTTCTCCGACTCTGGGCCCAAAGAGGATAAGACAATTTTAGACAAAATCATGGATGTGGGCATCCCTGAGGGTCTTCAAAAGATGGGTGGAACCCAAGGAGAAAGCCCCCAAGACTCTGCAGCTGAGTCATCATGATAAACCCCAGAGCCCAAGGCACAGCCCCACGCAGCTTTGCTGTTGGCTGGGTTGAATAGAAAGCCCTAATTATTATTCCTTTATACTTGCAGTCTCAGAGCCTCACTATTAAAGTACTTTCAAATGTTTGGGAAGTCAGTTGTGTTTAAGTTTATCCTCTTACTGTTTGGATGACAAGAACTATTTGTAAACGGAGCCCCCTGCCAGTTACCAGCATTTATTTGCAGTTATATCACAAATGTTTTTGAAACTTGTGTTTATCTATAATTTGACACATCAAGAGGACTTTTGCTCTTGGCCTGAGCTCCTGCCAAAGCAAATGGTTTAGCGTTAAAGTTGCTTTCATCAGACCTTCACAGACCTAATGGCGGACTCTCACATCCCACTCACATCAGGGTTACCCAAACTGATGTTAAGAAACCAATTGAACACATATGTGACAAGTTAGGGGGCCCAAGTAAGAGAAGAGGGGGTGGGGAGTAGAGGGCAAGCTCCGCATAGAGTCATGTTTTAAATAAAAGGCTGTTTTCATAGAAGCTGGCTCTGACATCCACAAAGGCAATTTGGCAAAAGAACTCACTGTTCTCCTATCCAACTCTGTGCTGATTACCAGCATTGCTCTCTGCTCTGCAGCTAAACTCAGAGGAAGATGTGTCAGCACCCGAAGGCATCTGTTTTACTCTGCTTCAGTTACCCACCATTTCAGTTAAACCCTGGGAAATCCTGTCTTGGCCGATGTGTGGAGACCAACTCTCAGTTGGAAAGACAAATGCTTTCTGTGATGGATTCTGAAAATCATAGTGCCTCATAGCTGGAGAGAGATCCTCAAGGATGATCCTACTCAAACCTGTTCCTTACCTAATTCTTGTATTCATTCAACAAATATTTGCTGAACTTCTTCCACTTGCCAGGCACTGATCAACATGATGGAGAGATACTGGGAACAAAATAGAGTAGACCTCCCTTTCCTGGATCAAGTAAACAAATAGTATGGTTTTGAGAACTGTTAGGTTCTGAGAAGAAGATTAAAGAGGATAATGTGCTAACAAGTGAGTGCTGGAAGGTTTCCTTAGATAGGGAACCTCCCCCCCCCCCCGCCCACCACCAGAGGATGCAGCATTTGACCAGAGATTAAATGATAAGACACCAACTAAGCAACAATCCTTGGAGATGCAAACAGAGGAAAGAGCAAATGCAGCTGAGGTAGAACTAGTCCAGGAGGCTGCAAAACAGAAGACTGGCCATGAAAGGAGGCAATATGGTGAAGACAGCAAGGAGCAAGGACCAGAACAAGTAGGGACCTGGGGACCAGAATCCAAATGAAAGCAAGAACCCAAACAGGACTTCATAACCATGGTCATTCAGCACAGGTGAGCACAGGTCTCTGCACTCTGTGCAAGAGAGTTTAACTGGCACAGGCTGTCCATAGGACAGAAGCTTCCATCTTTTCCACTGAAAACAGGAAATACAGGATATAGGAAAATATGTGTTGGCACAACAGAGAGAAATTAACCCAGTAATACCCTGCTTTCATAATGAGAGTCACTCTTGATTAAAGTGATCTCTCAGGCCCAGCTGTTTCATGCACTTGTTTCTCTGCACAAATTTCTATAGTTTCCATTTCATCTGATCCAAGTTCAGAGGAAGAAAGTCTCTACATTCAGCAGGCCCCAAACTCTACTATATGGGGCTTACTTTCAGAGTTTTGCCATGACTGTACAACTCTCTGATGGCTTTACTGAATATTTGTATTTATGCTAACATATTATTTTAAAATTACTTTTACCTGCCCCAATTGATAACAGCCATAAAATTGATATGCTGGCTAGATTTTCTTTAATTTATTATACAAAAATAAATATAACAAGAAAATTTAAAGATTTCAACCATTCTACCACCGAAAATAGTACTTCACAGCCATATTTTCAGGGGGAAATACTCCCTTTATTCAGTAGAGGATATTTTTTCCTGAGAAAGTATAGGAACATAAATTCTATTTTTCTTTTATTTTTGCTACTAACATGAACATTTATGGCAATTGACTTTTAACAGTTTTTGTATTTTGGAGGAGGAGGAGAAGGTAAAGAGGAAGAGGAAGTAGAAAGAGGAGGAGACAAGCAAAGTAGCCTAAGAAAACATGCTTGAAGTTGTATGCAAGGATTTGTTCATCTGCCACAGCATTCTCTTGGACAATCTAGTTCATTGGATTATTGTAGTTGCAGTTCTCCATAGAGATAGAATCATAGTGTGTATGTATATGCATATGCTCTGTGTGTGTGCGTGTGTGTCTGTGTGTGTGTTACATACAAATGTGCTCAGACAGAAATTTATTTTAGGAATTGGCTCACATTATTGTGGAAGCCAGAAAGTCCAAAGTCTTCAGGGTTGCATATTAGGCTAGACACTTAAGAAAATAAGGATGCTGTAACCCAAGGCAATCTGCTGCCCAAATTTCCTCTTGAAGACAGGAGAGAGATGTTTTCCTTAAGGTCTTCAACTAAGTGCATGAGGTCATCTACCTTACAGAAAGTAATCTGCTTTATCCTTAGTCTATTGATTTAAATATTAATCTCATCTAAGAAATACCTTCATGGTGCCTTCCAAGTGTATTTGAACCAATATGATCTCTCTGTGGCCTAGCTAAGTTGGTGGAAAGACAACCATCATAAAGGGATAATTTCTGTGAAGAGATAGAGATAGATAGAGATAGATAGAGGTAGAGGTAGATGTAGACGTAGACATAGACATAGACAGAGACACAGACATAAACAGAGATAGAGATAGACAGAGAGAAACAGAGACAGAGACAGAGGGAAAGAGATAGGGATAGAGACAAAGACAGAGAGAGAGATAAACAGAGAGAGACAGACTGACATATACACACACAGGCACACACACACACATGCACACACACACACAGAGGCAGAGTGCCAGCTTCTAATTACTGTTCTTATTTCAAGGAATATAGAACATGGTATACAATCTTTTGTCTGTCTCTGTCTTTCTCTCTGTATCTGTGTCTGTATATCTGTCTCTGTCTTTTTTCTCTGTCTCTGCTTCTCCTTCTCCTCACCTCTCTCCTTCCCTCCCCTCCTCCCGACTCTCTATCACTGACACAGTGACACTGAGTTATTTCAACACATGTATAATGATTAGGTCAGTTAAGTGATACACCTTTAACCTCAAACATTTAACATTTATTTGTGTTGGCCATCCTCAACATCTCTACTAGCTATTTCAAAATACATTGTTAATTGTCAACTGTAGTTACTGTACTTTGCTATAAAAGTTCTCCCTCTTATGTAACAGCATCCTGCACCTGTTAGCCATCTTCTCCACCCCTTCATTCCCCATACTTTCTTTTTTCCTTTTATGTATTTGGTACAGGGTCTCACTATGCAGCTTGGACTCATAGCAATCATCCTGCTGGGATTATAGGGTTGTGCCACCATGCCCAGTCTCTGTGGCCAGTTCAGTATGTCTGAGGGTGGGGCTAGCATGGCATGTGGTGTGATGGATTGAACCCTGGTACCTGCACTTGCCTAAGCAGCCAATGAGTCTGTTGAGCTCTCTTGCCAGCCCTTCCCCATACTTTCCTATAGTCTCTGGTAAACCACACTCCTACAGAATTTATTATTTCTGAAAAGTTGAGGATTCTTAAAGGAAAATAAGTAATATAGGCATCAACTTCTCAACTTTATCGGAACTTAGAACCTGTAAGTGATCACTATAGGAACACAAGGAAAAGAAAAGATACTCCTCTCTGGAAGGCCATCACTAAATGACAGTGGTACCCATGTGACATTGGCCAGGAATAGGAAAACACAGTAAGAACCAATATCCATCAAAATCAAGCATAGTTTTAGAATCTTTAGTGTAAAAATTCAAATATATGCAAAAGTAAAGAAAATAGTGTAATAACTCAAGTAACTACCAACTGTATTCAAGAATTAATATCTCATGGCTAAGCTTATGTCATCTATGGTCACAAGTATTTTATTGATTGATTGTCTTTTTGAGACAGGATCTCGCTATGCAGTTCAGGCTGGCCTTGAGCTCACTTTTGTAGACCAGGCTGGTCTCGAACTCACACTGATCCTCCTGCCTCAGCCTCCCGAGTGCTGGGATTACAGGCATGTGCCACCACGCCTGGCGGTTACAAGTATTTTAATATCACTTTAATGTCCTAAAATAGTGTTGATATAATTTTCTACATTTGTTTCATTCAAGTCAATATAAAGACTAAAGCTTGCAAAATCTGTTTCCTTAGTATGTGTCATAAGTCATTTTGAATCCATAGTCATTCCTCACTTTTTTCACACAGCTTAATTTATGAAAGAAGTCAGGCCACTTCCCTGAACAGATTCCCATATCTTATATATTTTTTTCTGATTACATCCTTCCAGTGTACATGTGATAGATTATTATGTTCCTGAGATGTTCTAAAAATTGGCATTTCACTCTGGAGCCATTCTGTCCAATATGGGGTCACTGGCCCGACACAAAATAGCTGCGATGTGACCAGTCAGGACCAAAATATGCTGTAAGCATAAAGAACATGCCAGATACCAAAACCTGCATAATATACCCCCTTCTTTAAATCCTGCCATAATACTACCGATGATGATATGCTGAAGTGATAACATGTTGCTTAATTTGTATTAAAATATTTAGTAATTGTTTTTCATAAGTAGGACTTAATGTCTGAGAAACACTCTTTATAAAGAACAAATAAGGGCTGTTTTACCACAGAGTCTGTACGATTGAGGGCATAGCGTTCGCAGTTGAGTGCTGGTGGGGCTCTTCCTGGCTGGTCCACTACATCACCATGATGACACAGAGCCAGAAGCAAGACAGAGAGGAGAGGTCAGCCTCACGCTCTGTGACCAGCTTTTCACAGCACCAGCCCAACTCGCAGGAAATATGCCTTTGTCCCCACCAAGGGCAGTGCCCCTAATGCTCTCCAAAACTTTCCCAGGCCCTCATTATTAGAAGTTTTGCCACCTGTCACATTGCCACACCAAGATGAAGCAAGATCTATGTTGGACTATATATACAGCTACTTTCTTGTAGTTCAACGAGAAGAAAGATTTGTACTAATAATGTTTAAGAAAGATATCATGTCTGCATCTTGTACTCTGAATAACTACTATGAAGACAATAATATGCAATATATTATTTATTGTAACTGTCCTACTAACCTGTTTCAAAATTTCCTCATTGATATTTCTTGTTAAAATTAACCAAATCTATCTATCTATCTATCTATTTATTTATTTATTTATTTTTTATTATAGCCGGCTCAGTCTACCCTGGGGGTGGGGTTGGCACAGCATGTGGTGCTGGGGATCAAACTGTGGTCTCTGCAGTTGCCTAAACTTGCCTAAGCAAGCGCTTTAGACCACTGAGCCATCTTACCAGCCCCAAATTAATCAAATTTAAAAAAAAATTTAGAAAGTAACTTTTGTATTATGAAAAGGGGCCAAATTTTCTATATGTGATAGCTTCTGGGCCAGACCATAACAATATTGAAATGAATTTCTATCTCTATATTTGTTTTGTTGCAGCCACTAAAAATGTTACAATAATATCTGAAGCTTACATAGTTTTATCGGTCGGATGTTATCAGGCCCAGATTTGCTGTTGTAGTAAAAATCATTGTATAAATACTCTCTATCATACCATACCACAGAATGACTGATTGCCTTTTGTTTTCTGTAACTCCAAAACTGAACCTGGGTTTTCATGTCATTAGCCTCAGTCATTCACCCTAAAACTACCTACAAGCTTGTGATTAGATAATTTTAGCAGCAGCAAATAATTATTAGCTTAACCATATTTCTCAGCCTCAGAACGGTTGACGCTAGGGACAGAATAATTCTTTGCTGGGAGGTGTTCAGTAATATCCTTAGTCTCTTTCTATCAGATGTTAGTAGCTCTTGCCTTTGGCTCTTATTTGGGCAATAAAAAAGTTACCTCAGCATTGCCAAATGTACCATGAAGGGTAACGTCACCTCCATCCCCTTTCACAAACTGAGAAGTACTGGTCTAGAACCATTATCTCAGTGGGGCCCAACAGAAATTTAGTCTCTTCAGGGATGTCTTCCCTAAACCCATCTTCCTACAATCAAAAGTTTTAAGTGTCTTGAACTTTGTATTTCCACAGTGCTTTGCTGCTATCGGCATTTACTGCATTATTTCATGGTTTTTTGGTTCTATTTTTCTTTCTAGAACGTGAGCTGCTCAGGGACAGCCTCCACAAATTGGTATTCTACAGCCTAACAATGAGCTGAAGGGGTCTCAATGGAAGAAAATTGAGTCCCCAAAATAAAACGCCCAGTCAAAACAACAGCAAGTGAAATGAATAGAGATTTCACAAAAGAAGTACAAACAGCCAGCAAGAACATGAGGAAATATTCAGCATCCCTGGCCATTACAGAAATGCAAATTAAAACAGCACTGAGATTCCATCTTACTCCAGAAAGAATGGCTATTTTCAAGAAATCAATTAAAAACTAATGCTGGTGAGGCTTTGGGAAAAAATAATCCTTCTACATTGTGAGAATGCAAATTAGTCTAACCACTATGGCAGTCAGTATTGGCAAACAATAAAAATAGAAATTCCATTTAGGCCAGCTTTTCCACCTCTAGTAATCTTGCTGAAAGAGTTACAGGTGGCACATTACAGTAATTCACGGACACCCATGTTTAGCACAATTCATAGTAGCTAAATCTTGGAAGCAGACTATATATCCAGTGACAGATGAATGGCTAAATTCAATGTGCCTTTTTCACATAATGAAGTATTATACTGCCATAAAAATGGATAAATGAATCCCCTGTGGGCAAACGGATGCACCTTGAGCTATAATGTTAAATGAAATCAGGCACATAGACTTAAATGTCACGTGGTTTCTCATACATGAGTAAAACAAAAAATGGACAATAGGAAGTAAGGCGACAGATCCTTCTTAAATAGAAAGG
Organism: Myocastor coypus; assembly: GCA_004027025.1. NCBI lineage: Eukaryota > Metazoa > Chordata > Mammalia > Rodentia > Myocastoridae > Myocastor > Myocastor coypus. The sequence goes on along the minus strand of PVJA010004423.1, from coordinate 8,443 downwards.
AGATCAAGAGATGGAGGGAAAGGAAAGGTTGGGGAAGGGATAAAAAATCGATTAAGATTTATTACATGTACCAACTCTACACAGAGAATGTAAATACTATGCACTGCAAGCATACTAATAAAATATTATTAAAAACTCATAACAAAGAAGACCAAGATCTCTGAGTTCCTTGATCCCATGAAGCTGGAAAACACAGTCTGCTCAGTGGCCATTTTTCAGTGGCCAGTGTGTCCATGAGAGTGCCCATGTTCAACGCATAGCATCAGTTAGAGGAAAATTGGGTCAGGGCTGTTGACAGACTTGAGAATTTATGCACTTATTCAAGGAAAATGTACTGAACACCAACTCCTGGACAAGCATGTCTCAAAATTGGAGACATAATAAAAATAAGCCCAATGAGCTCAGTGTGCAGGGGGATACCTCTGTTCCTAGAGCTTTAGAAGCTAAGGTATGGGAACCTACAAGTTTGAGGCTGGCCTGAATTGCATAGCAAGTTCACAGTTGGCCTACATGATACTGAGAGACCCCGTTTCAAAAAGAGTAAGTTGGAAGTTTCTTACCTAGAAGGTTCTTTCTAAATACAAAGGGTGGGCTGGATCTAAGTGCCTACATGGCAAGCACAAGGACCCAAACTCAATCCCTGGAACTATATACCATGCTGGCCTCAGAATCCTGGTTGCACCTTGTGGCCCAGCAACACCAGATGTGGTGGCACATGCCTTTAATGCCAGAGCCAGGGAGGCTGAGATGGAAGGATCACTATGAATCTGAGCTGCACAGCAAGACTCTGTATAGGTAGACAGACAGACAGACAGACAGACAGACAGACAGATAAAAAATGAGTAAATGCAAGGAGTATGGACCCACAAAGTAAAAAAACCAATTATATAAGTAATTACATAAATACATAATTTGAACTTGCTATGTAAGTGCATAAGGAAAATAAACACAAGACATGACAAAGGACAAGGAAGGGGAAGTATCTGCTTTATAGAGATAGAAAGAATGAAGTGGAAGGGGAAAATATCCCAAGCGAAACAAAGACAAACTACCAGGACACTACACAAGAAAAAATTGAAATATATTCAAAGCACAGAGTATATGCCAGGGCTCTTCAGTAAATGAAGACAGAGAATATGGAGCAATACAAGATGAGTGTGGCCACAGCCAAGCTTTGAGTTTTATGAGCAATGAGGAGTTAATTGAATGGCTTGAAACACAGACGTGGAATGAGAGGTCTTATATATTCTACATAACAGCTTTATTGAGATATAATCTCTATACCATAAAAATCTATCCTTTTAAAGAATACAATTCAGTTTTTTTTTTTTTTTTTTTTTTTTTTTTTTTTTTTTTTTTTTTTTTTTTTTTTTTTTTTTTTTTTTTTTTTTTTTTTTTTTTTTTTTTTTTTTTTTTTTTTTTTTTTTTTTTTTTTTTTTTTTTTTTTTTTTTTACTGTGGTCACACAGTTGTCCAACTATCACTGCGATCTGATTCAGGATATTTTCATCACCTTAAAAAAGAAACATTATACCTGTTTTAATTCTTCCCACTTTCTCCTCGCCCTACATCCTGGCAACTATCCTTAGACCCTGACTAAGTTATTTTATTTCTCTATGGATTTGACTACTCTGAGTGTTTCATAAAATGGAATCTTAGTTAAGCTCTTGTGTCTGCTTTCTTTCACTTTGCATAAAGTTCTTAGGGTCTATTACGTTATAACATATATCAGTATTTGAGTTTTACATTGCATGAATATAGCATTGTATCTATCCATTTATCTGTTCAGGGACATCTGTATCATTTTCACTTTGGGCTAGTACAAAAAATGCCACTGCAAACACTTTCATACAAGTTTCTGTGAAGACATGGGTTTTTTTTTTTTTTTTCCTTTGTGATATGAGCCTAGGAGTGGAATTATTGACTTGTGAGGTAAGTCTGTGTTTAACTTTCTAAAGGTCTACAATAACATTTTCAAAATAGCTGTTCAGCTTCGCAGCAGCGATAGGTGATGATTCCAATCTCTTGCAACATGTTAGCCTGTGTTTTCTTTATTTAGCTCCTCTTACTGGCTAAGGCATAGTATCTCACTGAAATTTTTATTTGCATTTCCATAATAACTAATAATGTTTGAAAGTTTTCCAAGCATTTCTTTGTAATGATTTTTACATTTCCTTAGACGAAATTCCCATTCCAATGGGAATAGCCATTTTTTCTCATGGCTATTTCCCATGCATTGGAAGAGTTCTTCGTGTTTTTGAAATTCAAGTCCTTTATCAGATTCATAACTTGCAAGTGTTTTCTAATATTCTGAGGATTGTCTTTCATTTTCTGGATGGCATCACTTGAGTCTGAAAAATTGTTCACTTTCATGCTTTACTGACTTTTTTCTTTTGTACATCTAGTGTCACATCTAATTAGGCTTTGCTTCAGTTAAGGTTGCAAAAATGTACTCCTAATTTTCTGCCAAGAGTTTTATAGTTCAGCCCTTCCATTTAGGTCTACAGTCCATTTGAATTCAATTTTGTGTGTGGCAGAAGAGAGCCAACCAAATCTTCTGCGTAGAAGTATCCAGTTGACTCATTCATTGAGTAAAGGTTATTGTTGTGGCCCTCTTGAGTCATCTTGGCATTCATGTCAACAATCAACTGACCACTCTCTGAAAATCTATGGATTCACAATTCTACACTTACTATTTGCTAGTGCCATACAGTCTAGAATAGTGTAGATTTGCAGTGAGTTTTGAGAAATATGTAGTCCCTGTTCCTGTTGTTTTACAAATTGTTTTGACCATTTTGGTTCACTTTCATTTCCATAAGAATTTCAGGTTTGGCTTATTGTCAACCTCTGAAAAAAAAGCCACCTAGGATTTTGTTGGAGATCATGTTAAATTTGCATTGCCACCTTAAGTCTTCAAAACTATGAAATACCATGCTTTTCCATTCATTTATTTATGTCTTCTTTAATTGTTTTCAAAACTGTCTTATGCCTTTCAGTATAACCATTTTGTAATATTAAGATTATTCCTACACATTTTATTATTTTAATGCTAATACAGGTGAAATTTTAAAACTTTTTGTATTGTTCATTAGTAGTAAAAAGAACTATATATTTTTTTTGTATTTGACCATGTAACCTGTAACCTTGCTGAATTCACTTACTAGTTCTAACAGTGTGTGTGTGTGTGTGTGTGTGTGTGTGTGTGCTTCTGTTTATATTCCCTTGAATTTTCTATATAAAGATCACGCCATCTGTGAATATGGTTGTACTTTATTTTATTTTTTTGTTATGTCTGGCTCAGCCTGCCATACTGGTGGGGCTTGTTTAGCATGTGGTGCCTGGGATCGAGCCATAATCTCTGCAGTTGCCTAAGCTTTCCTAAGCAGGTGATTTAGATTGCTGAGCCATCTCGCCAGCCTTCTGTACGTTATTCTTAATAATCTAAATACTGGATATGTCTCTCACTACTTTTGTTAAAAGCTCTAGAACAGTTTTGACTAAAAAGTACCTTGTATTTAAACTTAAGAATATGATTTCCATTCTTTCACCAGTAAACACAAAGTTAGAAGTATGAACTGGGGCTGGTGGGATAGCTCAGTAGACTAATTGCACACTTAGACAAGTGAAAGGGATGGGGGTTTGATCCCCAGCACCACATGCCAAGCCTGCCCTGAGTCTGGGTGTGGGGGCACACATGGGTAATCCCTGTGTTGGATAGGCTGAAAACAGGAGGATCACTATGAGTCCAGGCTGAGTAGTGAGACCCTGTACTGAATACATAGAAAAAACAAAGTGTATATTTTATTAACGTCCTTGGACTGAAAAATTTCCCTTTATTCCAAATTTGATAGGTCTTTTTAGTAGCATTTTGTTCACTCTTTTTCTGAGTCAAGTAAATTATTCTGCATTTTTAGATTATAATTCTGTTAATTTGTTGCATTACATTGATTGATTTTCATATTTTAAGCCAACTTTACATTCTTGGACTAAATTCCATTCAGTTATGGCTTATAATCCTTTATATATGTTCCTGGATTTAGTTTTCTCATATTTGTTAAGTATTTTTGCATTTAGATTCATGAGGGACACTAGTCTTTACCTTTTTGTGATATTTCTGTCTGGTTTGGGTATCAGGTAACCCAGGTAACACATTTCATAGAGTGTGTTAGAAAGCTTCCCCATCTTATGTTTTAGGAGTATTTACAAAAGGTTGGCATTAATTCAGTTTAGATATCTAGTAGAATGAAACAATGAAATTGTCTGGCCTTGAGGTTTTCTTTCTGGGAAGAATTTTGATAGCATTCTGACTTATTCACCCCATTTACTTCTTATTATTGTATTCAGTTTGCCTATTTGCTTTTTAGTTTTGGTATCTTGTGTTTTTCTAGTTTTCTTTTCCAATTTCATCTCTGGTATAATTTTTTGGCATAAAATTATGCAGGCTATTACTTTATAATACTTTTAATTTATTTAAATTTAGTAGTGATATCCTTTCATTTTCAAGTTTAGTAATCTGAGTCTTTTTTTCCTCTCCATTTTTATTTATTTTACTCAGCCTGCCTAAAAGTTAGACTTTTTGTTGTTGTTGTTATTGGGAATTGATGTCAGGACCTTGTACTTGTCAAGCTTTGCTTGTGTTGTTGAGTTACAACACCAGCCCCTAAGTTTATCAAATTTGTGAATCTTTTCAAAGAGGCAACTTCTGGTATCATCAATTTTTCTCAGTTATTTTTCATCAATTTCCATTCCACCTTTTTTCCTTCCTTCTGTAAGCTTTGGTTCTAGTCTGCTCTTTGCTTCTAGTTTCTTAAAGTGACAGTTTAATTTATTGATTTGTTTTTTTTTTTTTTTTTTTTTTTTTTTTTTTTTTTTTTTTTTTTTTTTTTTTTTTTTTTTTTTTTTTTTTTTTTTTTTTTTTTTGGATTTTTGAGGCAGGGTCTCACTATGCAGTTGAGGCTGGCCTTGAGCTCACTTTTGTAGCCCAGGCTGGTCTCGAACTCGCACCAATCTTCCTGCCTCAGCCTCCCGAGTGCTGGGATTACAGGCGTGAGCCACCACGCCCGGCTATTGATTTGTGAGCTTTATTTTTTTTAACATGTTTATTTATTTATTTAGTACAGAGTCTCACTAAGTAGCTCAGATTCATAGGGATACTTCTGTCTCAGCCTCCCCAGTTCTGGGATCACAGTCGTGTACCACCCTGCCTAGTTTCTGTGGCCAGCACAGAATGCCCACAGGACATGCAGTACTGGGGATTGAACCCAGATCCTTGAACTTTCCAGGCAGGATCTTAGACGACCAAGCTATCTTTTCAGCCAGAGAACTTGATTTTTAACATACGCACATTTACTGGTAAAATGTCCATCTAGTCATTGCTTTAATGGTAAATTGTAGTATGAGGTGTGTTACTTTCCTTCATTTCGGAAGATTTTCTAAGTTTCCTTGTAATTCATCCTTTAAAAAAAATAGGCTAATGTTCATGTATTTGAGCAATTTCCTTATTTTTTATCTTACTGGTCTTTAATTTCATTCTATCACTGTTAGAGAATAAATTTCCCTAGTCAGCTCTGTCATTGCTGAGACACGATTCCCGATCCCCACAGCTTCATGGGAGAGAAGCTTCATCCACTTTCGATTACAGGACATGCTCAGTGCTCTCTCCAAGGCAGATGCAACAGCATGGAAAGGTGCTCAGGTCACGGCCTCCAAAGCAGGGCAAGAATACCACCGAAAGAGATACCGGAAGGGGACCAGATGCACACCGATGAGGTCACCGCTCCCTCCTGCACCCAGACACACTTGGAAATACATTCCTTCAATTCTGGGCTGGATCCCCAAAGCGAATCCCCGTTAAAACTCCACTCGGACTGCCTTAGGCTTCCATCCTAAATCTTCTGGGCTTTTTTCATGGCCTCAGCTATAGTCTGTTTACTTAAGAATATTCTACTGCTGATGGGTGGAATGCCCTGTGGACACATATTACCTGTGGTTGTCGTATATTGTGGTGCAAGGCTTGTTTCCTTTTGACTTTTTGAATGGTTGTTTTATAATTGAATGCAGCATATTGAATACAATGATTGAATCATTAGGTTTTCCTTTGAATTCTGTTAGTTTTTGCTCACATATTTGGTCCTGCTGCTAGGTGTATATATTTATAATTATTTATAGTTCTTATTTGTAGTGTGCTTTATATCTTTTAATGAATTCAGATTATTAATGTCTTTGTATTTCACCCTGAAAGATTTCCTTTAATGTTTTGTTTTGTGCTTTGAAGGGTGGGGCATATCTGCTAGTGACAATAATTTGATGTTTTGTTTTTGTTTTTCTTTGTTTCTGTGGAATAATTTTCTACTTATAGAAATGTTTGAATGCTTTGAATATTTTTTTAATATTCTGAATGTGTCAAGCCACTGCTTTCTGGCCTCCAGAATTTCTGAAGATAAATCAACTTTTCTTATCTTCAAGGCTTTTTTTTTTTTACATACAGCATTATTTTTCTTCAGCTTCTTTGAATATTTTTCACTGTCCTTTAGGGGTTTATAACCATTAAGTATTGAGGTATGAGTGTTTTTGAGGTTTTTTAAACTTGGTGAACACTTTGCATGTAGATTAATGCCTTTTGCCAAATCTGAATAAGCGAGGTTATTATTCCTTTAAAAAAATATTTTTAATTTTTTAGCACAGGGTCTCACTATGCAGCTCAGACTCATATCCTCCAGTTTTCAGCCTCCCCAGCACTAAGAGATTACAGTGTGTACCACCATGCCTCCTCTCAGTGGCTGCTCAGGACGCCCGGGGGCAAGGCTGGTGTGGGAGCTGGGAATCAAACTGCGGTCCCTAACTTACCAAATCAGTCTTAGTCTACTGAGCTATCTTGCTGTCCTTACAATTATTCCTTCTGCTCGTTTGTCTTTCTCTTCTGTTTCTAGGCCTCCTGTTATTCATGTGTTGGCAGACTTGATAATTTCTATAAGCATCATAGATGGTAGATTTTCAAATTTCTTTCCTCCTATAATGAAATGAACCCCAAAGGACTCATCTTCCAGCCAGTTGGTTCTTTCTTTTGCCCACTCAGATAAGCTTTCATGCTTCTCTGGTAAATGTTTCATTTTAATAGTTGCACTTTTCCACTTCAGAATTTCTGTTGTTTAAAAATAATTTCTGTCTATTGATATTCTCCACTTGCATAATGGTCATTTTCATACTTTCCTTTTCTTTTCATAAGGCTTCTCTTTTTCTTTTGAACGTATTTATATTTGTTCATTTAAAGTCTTCAGTAAGTCCCATGTCTGAATTCTTCAGACAGTTTTTACATTGACTTTTTTTGTTTGTCTTTAAGTCATACTCTTTTATTTCTTTGCATATATCATTATATTTCATTGAAAACAGAGAGCACTTTCAAGAATATTACAAATTTAGAGCCATATCCGATTGGTTTCCAAGAGTTTGCCATTGTTGCTGTTTGTTTGCTCAGTGATTTTCTGGTACTAATTTTCTGTAATACAATTGTGTGCAGCTGCAGAAGTCTCTGTTTGCACAGCCTAGCACTTAACTAGTGACTGGACAGAGGGTTTCTTATCATTTGAACAAATTACGTTACCCACCCACCCCCAAGAGCTTCTGTCATGTGCTGGGACACGGCTGAACACTGAAGCTCTGAGGTAACTTCGGACTCTGCCTTAGCCTTCATTTCCTGGTAGTGCACAGTATGGAGAAGAGCCACAGGTGTGGGGTAGGGCTTTTTCATGCCTTTCCTGTGTATGGGCATTGCTCAGGAGTATGTCAGAGCTCTTCAAGTTCCACTATAGAGATCTCATTTGCCAGTTTGCCCTTTTAAATTTTTTAGTGATAGTCACTAGCTGGCCCCAACTGCTGTAATAACTAAGTCATAACAGTAATTAAATGCTATCAATTATTCTTGACAAATTCTCTAGAGATACAAGGTTTTCCATATAGGCAGAGTTCTTCATTAGATAAAGGAAAGCAACTGTGACATATTTGTATACAATGACATTTACTCTTTTTTTATTTTTAAGCCATCTTTTTTGTTATTTTTTTATTGTTTAAATTTAACAATGGTTATATTACATATTTTCATCATCAGATCAGTTTAGATTAATACATATAGGTATATAAGATTGATCAAACAATTAAACATTAACCTTTCTAAATCCACATTACTTTTTTTTCCCCCCCTTTCTTTTCTTTGAAAGTTGACATATTGCATATTGTCCTCACAATCATTCTACAGAGTACAGTGTGTGGGCATGACCCACCTCCCTATTGATGTTGCTTAGAAAAAAAAAAAAAAAGGAAAGAATATATTTCTCTTTGGACTAAGAGGAAGCAGATACATACACAGTCAAAGGTTTTGCAATTGCACTGGGCCACCAGTGAAGCTTGTGATGTTGGAGGCTATTGAATTTAAGCCTCCTAAAGCTCAT
>PVJA010004422.1:31877-86385 GCA_004027025.1 Myocastor coypus | reverse complement strand
GCCTGGACCACACAGTAAGGTCCTAGCTCACAAAAGAAAACAAAAACCCACCACTCACGAAACACGTGACCAGGAGTGGCTTTGTGACCAAAATCATTATTTTGGAAACTGCAACTGCATAAAGCTTAGTGGGGGTTAATCTAGCTTGAATGTCAACCTCCTCATCTCAGGGGCAGGGTCCAGCTGAAGTGGGTGGGAGGCAGAGAACGACAGCCGGTCAGCAGGCACGGACAGACAGCCCGCAACACGCCCAGAAATTCTCTGCCATTTTTCTGTAAGCTTGAAATTATGTCAGCATAAAAAAGCTGAAAGTACAAATGAGATCATTGCTTCGAATACCAGAAGGGGTGAAACAGAATAAACTTTCACGGCAGAGTGGCCAGGGCCCAGCTGCTCACCGGGCTCTTGGCTTTCTGGCGGGCTCACAGGGGTTGAACAGGCTGGAATGGGACAGAGGGGCAGAGTGGCTCCAACCCCTAGGACCCAGAGGGGCAGGGTTGTCCCGGTCATACTGCTGCTGCTCTGCAGGGAAGATGGCGCCCACTAAACAGTTAGCTTTTCCTTTTTAGGGTACTGGGGATTGGACCCAGGGTCTTGGCACTAAGCTACCTCCCCAGCCCTTTTTTGTTTGTTTTGGGACAAGTCTTTGCTGAGCTCCTAAGTTGCCTAGGCTGGGCTCAAACGTTTGATCATCCTACTTCAGCCTCCTAGGGTGCTGAGATTGACAGGCCTATGCTACTATGCCTGTTTTTTTTTTTTTTTTTTTTTTTTTTTTTTTTTTTTTTTTTTTTTTTTTTTTTTTTTTTTTTTTTTTTTTTTTTTTTTTTTTTTTCTTGTTTCAGAACTTTTGTTTGTTTGTTTATTTATTTTTATGGCTGGCTCAGCCTGCCCTGAGGGCAGGGCTGGTGCAGCATGTGGTGCCAGGGATCGAGCCACGGACTCTGAAGCCGCCCAAGCTTTCCTAAGCAGGCGCTTTAGACCACTGAGCCATCCTGCCGGGCCTCTATGCCTGGTTTAAATGACAAGCTTTATGTCCAGTGAACATAACCCCAAGGGGGAGAGGAGGGGGAACCATGGCTTCACCACCCAGCATCTCCAGCCAAGGCTTCTTGAGTGGGGCTCATGCAGTCCAGGCTTGGAGGGGATGCTGGGGTAGGGCTGGGGGGGTGCAGGGTACTGGCCCTGGGTCCTCCTCCTCCTCCAGGGCTCACCTGGGGCCGCACCCTCTAGTACCCGGCCAGCGAACACCTCCTGCACAAAGGCCGGCCGGTTGTCATTCTGGTCCACAACCACGATCTCCAGGTCTGTGGGCTCCTCTAGGATAGATCCTCCCAGGTCCAGGGCGAAGACCTTGAGCTGTGCGGGCAGACAGCAGGGCTGGCAGGGCCTTCCCTAGAGCCCGGTCTCCTGTCCTTGCTCTGTGAGGTTTGGGGTTTAGGCTTCTCCTGAAATGTATTGCAATTCCTAGGTGCATTTGGTTTAATCTGCTTGTCCTGGGTGAACGGCACTGTGTCACTTCCAGGAACTATGTTATTTCTGGGTAAAGCACACAGGACTCCTGCATATGGACCCAGAGCTGGGTCCTAGACTCTGGAGCAAGATGCAGGGTGGATAAACAGGAGCCTCGGTGCCCAAAGCAGCCGAGTTGGAAGGCTCAACTGGGATCAGCACCACACTGGATCCTGAAGGTGCAGTGGGGTGGTGGTCCTAGCCTCAGGGTCCTCCGTGGGCTTGCTTGCCCCAGGTGGGCCTCAGAAAGGTGGGGCCGGGTATGGTGGGGTGGGGTATGATTGGGTGGGGTTGGTGCTCACCCTGTAGGAGGCTGTCTTCTCTCGGTCCAGCTCAGCATTAAGGAACACCCGCCCTGAGAACTTCTCCACAGAAAAGAGGCCAAGCGGCTCCTCGTCCACGCCAGGGCCCTGGATGCTGTAGAGGACCCCGCCTGGCTGTCGCTTGTCTGACCTGATCTGTGGGCAGCAGAGGCTCAGGAGGCTGAGCAGGAGGAACCCCCCACACACCCCTGCATGGCACCTGCAGGGCCCAGCCAGGAAACCCTCAAGTCCCATCAGCCCCGGGCGGACTGGGATCTGTGCCAGTGGTGAGCCCCCTTCCCCTGGAGCCCTGCCTGCTCACCTGCACCAGCATGTAGGGCAGCCCCTTGTAGTTCTCTGGCACACTGATGGGTGGGATGACCCAGGCTCTCCGCATGCGGCCCAGTGTGGGTGGCCGGCGCCAGGGGTGCAGGGTGCTGGGCTGCCCAGGGTACCCCTGGCACAGGTCAAGGCTCTGCGACACAGGGACCGCCATCAGGCAACAAGGTCAGCAGCTGGGGGCGCTGCTGCATTGGTCTCGGGAGGCACAGGGCACTGCACAGCCCACACACAGGGTTGAGGCCACCCCATCCCCTGTGGGAGCCTTCTGTGTGCCTCCTCAGCTGGGAGCTTCTGATCAGGGGCTGCCCCCCCCCCAGGGTCACCATCTCCGGGCATTTGCCGATGGCTGGTGGGGACGAGTGAGAGGGTTCTCAGTCTCCTCACTTCCTAAGGGTCCAGGTGCCTGTGGGCCTGCAAGGAGGCTCCTGGGCCTCACGGTTCCTCTTATTCTCCAGGGTGTGAGACTGGGGCCCAGGCCCTAGGGTGCTGCCCTGCCAGTGAAGAGGAGGCAGCAGGGTGGTGGGGTCCCCTCCTCCAGACTGGCTCTGCCGCTGGAGGCTGGGCTTGGGGCAGAGGTGGCCTTGGCCACCTGGGGTCTCCACATGGCTTGCCAGCTCTTGGTGGGCATAGATGGCCAGGGCAACGCCTGCTCTGTCAGGTGAGGCCCAGCATGCGTGGGACCCTGAGGAGGCCTGGGCCACATCCAGCAGGCCTAGTGTCTAGAACTACCCTTGTCACAGGGACCTGCTGATATCTCGGTGCCACCCCCACAGGAATGCAGGCCCGGGCTGCCCGACCCTTGGCTTATCGAGCGAGGGCACTGGTTTGTACCAGGTACCTCCAGGAGCACAGAGCAGGCTGACCAGTGAGCCATCAGCCCGAGATGGGATGGGCAGAGGACAGGCAGCCTCTTCCCACAGCATAGGCTTCCTCCAGGCCCGGAAACTGGACGTCGGCCACATTCGCTTCCCCTTCCTAGTCACAGGCCTGGAGACTCCAGCCACCCTTCTCTGGCCACCTGGCCCCTCTGCCTCCAGTCCCAGATGCCACATGCAGGCCTGTCAGCCTTGCTGACAGGACACACCACGCAGTAGCATCCAGGCCAGGGTAGCCTCCCTGGCTGCCCCAGTGCTGCTGACCCCAGGCCCCTCCTTCCCACAGGCTGACCCAGTGTACACATGGGAGGGGAGGCTGCCAGGCCCTTGGCAAGGGGCCATGTACTGCTGGCTGACAGATGGCCACGCTGCCTCCACACTGGCCAGGGCCAGGCAGGCACAAGCTGCTTCCAGGTCAGGGTGGGCTCCTGCCATGAACCAAGCTGCCCACCCTGCAGGAATCCTGGTCATAGCCTCCACAGGCTCAGCTCTGTCCTAAGCCTTGCTGGCCGGCTCCTTGCAGGCTCGGGCAATCACCCACTCTACTGTCCTCACAGCCTGGGAGATAGGGCACACAGCTCATCTCCCCATTCTCACCATTTTAAGAGGGGTTCAGAAAGGCTGGGCTGTTCACAGAGGTCCCTGGGCAGACACGACCCCTCTAGGGCTCAGGACACTGACCCATTGTCCTGGCCCCAGCTGTTTCATCTTCAGGCCCAATGAGGTCAAACTCAGGACATAGCAGGGGCCAGGATGCTCATGGCCATATGCCCCTTGTGCAGCAGCGCTGTGAAGGGCAGCAGGGCTGGGCCTGCCCCTGGGTCTCAGGAGCCCTTGTGTGGCAGCTCATGCCTCCTTCTCTGCCCCACCCCTTTCCAAAGGCAGGGCCTGTCCCATCCTGAGGTCTGAGAACATTGCAAGTCTCAGACAAAGCCACAAGGATGGCCACAGGTGCACCCTTGCATAGATAGGTGCAGGGCTGGAAGGTACCTTGCTCTTGGACTCCTGCCTATACCCCTTCTCAGAGGAGGGACCCGGGGACACCTAGGTCCATCCTGACCTACCCTTAGCACATGATCCTCAGAACCATTCGGATACCCTAAGGATAGCCAGGGCCACTGCGCCAGACCAAGCTTCCAGGTTACCTCTCCTGGGCCTGCCCAGAGCTTATAGGACAAAGTGTGGCCAGGCGGGCCAGTACCTTGCTAGCAGAGGTGAGGGGACCATTGGGCCTGGCCAAAGGGTTGCCCACCAAGGAGGTGGACTGTGGATGTCCCCTCCCTTTCACCACTGAGGATGGAGCTGGTGGCCTTTTTGGTCCTTTCCTGGACTGGACTGTCACAGTCCAGCCAGTCCTGAATGGCTGCCAGGCCTGGTCAGGTATTTACTGGTGCCCAGGCCCCCACCTGGATCCATGTCCTTGCTGACGGAGGAGGGGGATCCTGGCACAGGAGGCTACCCACGCCAATGCCATAGCACAGGGAAGTGGTTGTGGGGCTGACCCTGAAAGAAGGGTCTCCTGCATTCTGGCAGGGGCATGGTCGGGGTCCTCTTGGCATGAACATAGGAACCCTCCCTCCTCCCACTCCACTCCCTGCAGGCTTCCCAGGCTCCTCGCCTTCTGCAAGCAGGAATCTGGGGCCCCTGTTCCTGGCCGGTCAGCACGCCAGGAATGGACCAGCTGTCAGGCTGGCCCCAGGGCCCTGCCCTCTCCAGCTGCTCAGGGTCTCGGAAGAGGGGAACAGGCACAGCTGTTCTCTCCCATCTGCACACTGTCCTAGACCCCTCCCCCCAGCATAGTCACTGTTGCATGGGCTAAGGATACCCTTTTGAGGGACCCTCACCAGCAGGAAGGGCCTCCTGGAGCTGTCCCCGTGTCTGCCTCACCTCTACCCCCATGATGCCCCCCAGGTGTAGGGCAGCAACCGGGGACGCAGTCAGTGCACGGGAAGGCTGAAGGGCGGCCTCTGGACATACAGTCCAGACCCCAGGCTAGAGCATCCATGTCCTGACAGAATGGGAGGGCAGGCACATCCCGCAGTCTGTCTGCAGCCCCCAGCCAGGGCTGGCTGCCCACCTTGGACTGTCAGAGCCATGGAAGAAGTGAATGGGCCAGACAAGGGTCTGAGGACAGATCTGGTATGCAAGAGGGGACCAGGGTTCACCAGCCGCTGTGCAGCGTGGAGCTAATGTGAACCCGTGTGGCAACTGACCCTGGCTCTCCAGCTGCCCAGTGAAGGGAACCCAGAGGGAATAGGTTGGGGAGGACCCTCCCCCATCCTGGCAGCAGAACAGAGCCTGCTGAAAGGCAGACACCCCGAACCCCCAACCCAAAGCAGCGGGGGTGTGTGAGCAAGTGGTCCATCTCGGGAGCTGGTGAGACGCTACCCCTACACAGCCCAGGGAGCAGGCACCAGAACAAGTATCTGCACACCAGTGGACCTCAGGGTGGGGCCAGGTGTCCAGGCCTAGGGCTGGCATCAGGCAGAGGATGCAGGGGCAGGTCTGGGGCAGCCAGGCTGGGCTGCTGTGCCCACGGGGGGTGAGGGCCTGGAGACAGGGGCTGTTGCCAGCTGGGCAGCTGCTGGAGGGTCTTGCTGGCCAGGGCTGGCTCAGCTGCCAGGGGCTGAAACCTGAGCTGGCCGTGGAGCTACAGTCTGTGGGCTCCCAGGGCCCCAGGAACCCCTGGTACGAGTTGGGGAGGGACCAAGTTGCTCTGTCTTCCACAAGGGCACACCTCAGAGCTGGAGGAGCCACCAAGCATCAGGGCAAGTATATGCACCCCAGCAGCGTGGAGCTACCGACTGACTAGCCAATGCCGAAGAGCCCGGGCCCCTGTGCCGGGGTAGAGAGACCAAGGCAGACAGTCACAGCCTCGGTCTGGACAGTGGCTGGGGCTCTGCAGGTGGACAAAAGGCACCACTACCACAGGCAGGCTGTGGCCTTCTGGACGTGGGTGTGCTGGGACCCAGAACTCCAGTTTCTGGGGGGCAAAGTCCACAACTGCCCTGCCAGCCAGGATGGTGGGGAGGGATAGGGACAGTAGCCATAGGTGACAAAGGGGCAGCTGCCAACTTGGGTCAGGAGTCCCCAGACACTCTATGGGCTGCCCACCGGCCCTCCTGAGCCTGGCCCCCTGTCACCCTCAGCCTGGCCACGGGGATCGGCTCCTTCGCTGACCCCATTGCACGCCCTAGAGGCCATTACCACTGCTCCGAATGCCTCAGAACAGCACCCTGAGAGGGTGCGGCACCCTTGCACCTCACAGAAACCCGGGCGGCCAGCACTGAGAGCCAGGGTCCTGGGAAGGTCTCCCGTGGCCGGGGACCCCACGGGGGCCGACCCTTACCTGCGACAGCAGCCCGAGGGCGAGGAGGAGCACGGCGTCCATGCGGGCCAGCGGGCCAGCGGGCGAGTGTCCGGCGGGCACTACCCGCTCCGGACTGGAGGCGCGGGAGGGCTGAGTGACAGCACAAGTGTGCGGGCCCGAGGCAGCACGTGTGCGGTGGGCGGGGCGGGGCGGGGCGGCCGAGCTGAGTGACAGCATGGGGGCGGGGCAAGGGGAAGCAGGGCTCCGGCGGGGGCGGGGCCGAGCGCTAAGCACCTGCTCAGTTCAGAGAGGTCAGCTGGTGGTGTTGGTCCGCAGGACCCTAGAGGGCGGCAGAGAGCGGAAAGGAAGAGGGAGGAGAAGAGTGGGGGTGGAGGGGTGGGAGGTGGGGGTTGGAGCGTAGGGGGCTGCTGAAAGGAGGGGAGGGAAAAGAGTAAAAGCTGTCAGAAAAGAGTGGAAGAAGGAGGAGAGCGGAGTCAGGGCTGGTCCCTTTCCTGCGCCTGTGGGGCTGTGCCCTCGGAGTGTGGTTATTTGGTGCGTAACAAGTGGGTGGGCGACAGGGGTGACTGAGGCACAGGCTCAGGCACAGTTCAGAGGGAGGCGCTCCTGTGGGGTTTCGCCAGAGGCCAGATGCACCTCACCCGTGGCTTGGGCTCACTCTGCACCTCCCCACCCCTGCCCCGCTCTCCTGCCTGGCTCCCTGCGTGGTGGCCACCTCATAGGCTGTCCTCCCTTGTGATACTCACAAGACTCGGAGTCCCTTCCAGACTCCATGGCTCAGGGGTCCCTGTACCCTCACCCCCCAGAATGTGTGGCCCAGCGGCCACTGGCAGCAGGAGAGGGTGCTGCTGGTGGAAGGTTTCCTGTGCCCAGGATGACAGGAGAATTGATGCCCTTACAATAGGGTCCTGGGCTCCAGGGCTTCTTGGTGCTTCTTCCGTGTCATCCCAGGGAACAGGCTGACTCCAGTGCAGAGTGGAGACCCTCAGACCTGTACACCCTGGGACTTGTGGGCAGATGGACAAGGCCAGTGAGGGGTGAGCCCAGGAGACCCTGTGCTGCTCCTGGGGTCCTGAGTAGGCTTTCTCCCACATGTCCTCCCTGGAAGCTCCCACAAGAACCTGGGTGACTCTTCACCTGCTCACCTGACACCTGGGGCTGCTCAGCCCCAGCAGCCACTATCTCCTGTCAGGGTGCCCCTTAGCCACTCTGTCCCTGACCCCCTTTCCTCCAGACCTGCTGCTGGCAGTGGCCTCCTCTTGCTGGTGCCTACACTACTCTACTCAGGCCTCTACCCCTGCTCCAGAGCTCCTCCTGGACACCTCCTTCCCTCCAGCCTCCTGTTGGGCCTAGCAGTGGTTTAGTTCCAGATCACACTTGCTGTCCTCTGCATGCAGAGCTTGGGGGGTCCCTAAGCCTGGACCTGGAAGGCCTCATGCCGAAGTTGTGCCTAGCTTTCTCAAGCAACAGTGTGGGAGCTGGGGCTGCTGGCCCCACCAGGACCACTTCCTCTATCCTGGGAGCCACAGCATCTCTGCTGCAGTCAGTTTGCTGTGCCCTGGCCCCCTCAGAGGGTGGTTAGCTGCTTTCAGCTGGGAAGGTGGCCTTGCCCTGGCACCTGGTCACCTACATGGGAGAGGGGCTGAGGTGATCCCCTTGGAGGCTACTGCTTCTAAGGCTGGTGGGGGGTGACGGGGGTGCTGGCCTCTGCTGGTGTCGGGTTTCCCCACCACAAGTGCAGGGGCAGCATGGTAGTGTCTCTGCAGCAAAGGGCTGAGGGACCAACCTTCTCTCTGGGGTAGGAAGGTGCTGGTCTGTGGAGCTGAGCAAGGTCCCACCCAATGGCTGCATCTAGTAGTGGGCTGGTCACCTGCATGAGAGTGCTCCTCATCCCCGCGGGATGTGGAGCCTCCAACACTCCTTGCACACCCCAACCCCCAGTTTCCACATCCCATGTTGCCCCCCTCCCCCAACTCCACAGCCTCTGACACTCTGGATTTACCCCACCCCACTCTAGTTCCCTGATGACCTGTTGGGGACATCAGTGGGGTGCCTGGCCTGTAAGCAGGGTGTGGGGCTGGATATGTGGCACTGATGGGCCTGGCCAGCATCCTGGCCTCTGGGCCTCCCTCTGCCCAGGTCACAGTGTCCCTGATCAGATCTCCCAGGCTGACCCAGCCTTCCTGCACTACCCGGGGAACCCAGGGTCCAAAGCCCTGATGAAGATCAGGGCCTCCCGCAACTGACCTCTCTGGGTGACCCCATTTCCTGTGCCTCTAGGTCTACTGCCAGGCCCACATGGGGTACAGGGGGTGGCTGCAGGGTTGTGTAAATGGTGCATGTGAGGCGCTCCCAGTGCCATGCTTATTGCTACAGAAGTTCCAGCCCTCAGGGGCTGTGGGGCCAGGGGCCTGGCTTCCAGCAGAGCAGAGGCTGCCTGCCGTGAACGGTGCCGGCAAGTCAGAGGTCACAGAACGTGTTTACAGTCTGGGCAAGTGGCAGGCGCACAGGATCACAGGCCGGGTGTTCCATCCTCACGAGGTTGCATCAGTAAGATGTTGGAGCAGCATAGCCCTGACAGGTCCAGATGCTCCTTTGCAGAGATACAGGTATGCGGTGGGTCCCTGGGACGGGGGAGCAGGCTGGTTGAGCCAGCTCCTTGGGCTCAGGTGCAGGCGAGGCGAGTACAGGGCCCTAGGCCTGGGCTGGAGGTTGGCGAGGAAGGCTGAGTGTCCTAATGCTTGGGCCTGGCCACTGTGACCTGGAAGGACTGGGATCCTTTGGAGGGGCTTCCTGCCTCCTAAATACCAAGGCAGAGTCAGGATGGGGCTGGAACCCGGGGCTGGAGGCCACCACATCTGGCCCTGACATCCAGATCACTATGCGCCCTCTAGTGGCCATAGGGAGCAGTGCAGGAGACCCCAGACTGGCGCCGATGGGGTGGGGGACGCTGTCTTTGTTGAGAGTCTGGGACGCCCCCTACAGACACAAAAAACCCATCACCTGCCAAGTCTCTTCTGAAAGTCTTGGACATTCAAAATTACAGACAGACAAATGGACACAAATAGCGGAGCTGAGAGGCTGCTTGTTGAGGGGCTGCTTGCTGCAGGAAGGCCTCAGCAGCCCTGAGTGCCTGGACCAGAACCCACAGTCAGCCCTGGTCCTGTAGGCAGGGTCAGAGAGACCTGGGGTCACAGCCGCTTTCCAGGACTTGAGCGTCAAGCTTCTGACTGCTGGGCAGAGTCCTCCTGCTGGAAGTCCTGACCCCAGCCATGCTTCCCCTCCCCATGGTGTCAGGGGACCTAGCTGGACATGGCCCAGCTTCTGCCCTCAGCCCACCTAGTTTCCTGTGTGCTGGAGCAAGGATCCCAATAACAACTGGCTCACCAGGCTCCCTCTGCTGCCCCTGAGATGCTTGCCTAGTGGCTCTTGCCACCCTCACTGGCAGCAGCAGGTGGCAGTGTGGCTTCAGGGACACCACTGTAGGCAAGCAGGGAAGGTGGCTAGCTCCGTCTTCTTGCCTGGCTACTGGGCAGGGGCAGGGGCTTTTTCTTGCAGCCACCCCTGGTCTGGGCCAGTCAGCTGTATGAAGATGCACTCTGCAGTGTGGCAGGGACAGTCTCATCCCTGCACTGGCCCTGTAGCTGTGGTGGCTGGGATTCCTGTGGTCATCCTGGCAGCGCTGCAGGGTGTGGCGGCTGGTGGCAGGGCTGGTCCAGGAAGGGGTCATCCTCACGCTCTCAAGCCCTGTCCAGGGCCACCCGCTTCCCAGGCCCCAGATACCAGGTAGCTGGACCCCATTGAGTCCATGCTGGAGCTGCATGGTTCTGGAGCTTCTGGTGCTCCAGCCAAGCTGCCACAGAGCCCAAGAGGTCCTGGCTCTGAGTCCCTGGCACATAGAGACCGGGATAAGCCCTGTGCTCTTCCTGCCCGGCCTGGTGCCCCTGCAGGGAGAGGGAGCAGGGTGGGAGCATGGCGTCGGTCCCAGGGTGCTCACAGTGCCCTCCAGGCTGTTCCACTGTCTCCATCAACACCAAGTGGAAGGCTGCAAATCTGAGAGCGAGGACTCCCAGCAGCCGTGTAAGCCACGTTAATGACTGCGTAGATTAAACGGTGCTGCTGTGGGATCAGCCCAGCCAATGCATTGCTGCTGCTCTAGGCTGCAGTCCCAGTAGTGGCAGGCACACAAGAGGACAGATGTGTCCCTCTGTAGTCACAGGGCAGGGAGAGAGTGGCTGGGGGATGCCGGGCTTGGAGGCCACAGTGGCTCCTGCTACCCTCGTTTTCCTCCAGATAGAGTGGATTTGGCCAGCAGAGGCCCAGGACTCGGCAGACAGCACGGTCATCAGCTAGCAGGCAAGGCCACAGGTGCACAGAGAGCAGAGTGGCAGTGGATGGGGAGCTGGCACTGCTGGGTGGGGGCTCTGACCTTGGCTGCTGTCCCTGGTTACCAGGAGGCAGAGCCCAGTTCCCGAATATGACTGCTTCCTGCCCATTCTGCTCTGGGCATGATGGTACAGGCTGTCATCCCAGCACTCTGGGAGGCTGAGGCAGGAAGGACTGCAAGTTCAAGCCCAGCCTGGGCAACTTAGTGAGACCCTGTTTCAAGATAAATCAGGGGCTGGGGGTGGATCTCAATGTAAAGACCCCGAGTTCAATCCTCAGTACAAAGTGAGAAAGGGAGGAGCAGGGCAGTGACAGTTAGCAGATGGGGTCCTTGCTACCATGCCCTGGTGACTATAGTGGCCATGACAAAGTGGCTCTTGGAAGCCCCACAGGCTAGCTTTGAAGCCATGGAGGCCAAAGGCTGCTTGCTGACAACCAGAGGCCAGGAAGCAAGGCTTTCCCTGCATACACAGTGGAGTGCAGCTCTGGGGAGGGGCAGTGGTGGGGACAGAGCCCAGCCAGCGTGTGCCCCACACCCCAGGAGAGAGGAGCTGGATAGTGTGCAAAGTGGGGCTGAGGATGGTAGAATGAGGACAGTAGATGGTTGGCCAGTTTAACTAGCGACTTGAAAGCAAAGCACAGTAATTTTGTGTCAGACAAAACAAGGTGACTCTAAGAAACAGTGAGGCAGGAGGGATGGTGAGGGCTGCCCTGTGCGAGGGGCCTAGCCATGCAGTTGGTGTGAGAAGCCCCAGACAACCTCAAGCTGGCTTTACACCCAAGTGAGTAGTTTCTTCTTCCATGCCAGAGCTGGGGGTCAAACCAGGGCTTTGTGTGTGGAAGGCGAGAGCCCCACCAGTCAGGCTCTGGCCTCTGTCTGGAAACTTCAGGGATACTCACTGGAGAACAAAAATCTAATTCATGCTATTAAACAAGCTAAGAAAAAAAAAATGTACAGAATGCTATTGGTCCAACACAAGAGAAGCCCAAGGTGGGAGGCAGAGAAGGTTTGAGAAATGAACATCACTCTGTCAGTGACCACGCGGCCCTCGCGTGGCCAGTGAGGTGACTCCTCAGATTGTGTTTAAGGTACAGGATGCAAGAGGAAGGATGTTTAAGTACCAGCCTGCCTATGGCTGGGGTGCACGTTCTCAGCCAGAATAACAACTCCCCAGAGGGTGAGACGAGGACGGACACAAGCCCTGGGCACAGAGTGAAAATATAACAGAGACACTGGCTTGCTGAGAGCTAGATGAGGGGCCACGGTGAAGAGTGGCAGGTGGCTAGGCACCTGCTGGCCCTGGCCGTGTCACACCAAGCCTCCTGGGAAAGCACAGGGTGTGGAGCTCAGGGCTGGGCCACACTTGTGTGTCCCACTCGTGTGGCAGTGGGAGGCCCAGCAAAACACAAGTTTACAAGGTTAAGATGGGAAATGTGCTCTGGGTACCTTCAGGTCCAGAGGCTGAGCCACAGTGGGTGTGGCCAGGCTGCAGCTGTGTCCCAGGGCAGCATGTCCCTGCTGTGCATGAACAACTCCCCGGGGACCAGGAGGATGGCAGAGGGGAAAGGACCCTGGAGGGAGGGTTGGGGGGTTACACACTGAAGAGCAGGTGACACAGACTCTGGCAGAGTGGAGGAGGAGCCCTGGATGAGAAGAACCAATGTGTGGCACACGCGGGGCTGAACTCTTGGGCGGGACTCCCGCAGACTCCCAGGCGGGCTGCAGAGGGAGCTGGGAACTGACTGGGGCCCTCAGATCTAGTGGCTCGCTGATATCACTCCACTTCTTCCCTCCACATAAATCCCCATTGATAAGGAAACATAGGTTCTACTTGGGTGTGGTCTACACTTCTGAACACAGCACTGAGGGAGGCTGAGGCAGGCAGGAGTGTGGTAAGCTGGAGTCCTGTCTGGGCAATTTAGTGAGATCTTGCTGAAAGAAAATCAACAGCATGGTGGTGTGTGCCTATAGCCCTAGTCTTGTGAGGCCGAGGCAGGCAGGGTCATCCCTAGATCAATACCAGTCTGGTCTATATAGCAAGACCCTGTCTCAAAAACAAAGGGGAAAATAGAAAGGGGTGAGGCAGCTGCTCAGCGTGTAGGCCCTGGTTTAATCCCCAGTGCTACTTCTCTCCCCACAAATGAAAACGTAAGATTTTATCAAGCAGGGAGGGGCCAAGGGACCAGAGAGCGCTGTGTTTTTAGCTTTCTCTGCCAAATGAGTTTATCACAAACAAAAACACAAAAAGGGCCACCCAGGACAGGCCTGTCCCCTGCACCACAAGCTCAGGGCCACGTGAACAGCAGGAAGTGGAAGGACTGACAAAGGGACAGACAGGCTTTGGGAAACTGGCATGGCAGGCTGCTGGGGCCACGGGCCGCAAGTGCCAGGGAGATGGCTGAGACCAGCTCTGCCGTCAGGGACCCGTGTGTGTCTGTGGGGTGTGCAACACATGTGTGCACACACACTTCTGCCTGTCTCTCCCACTGCCCAACCTGTGTGGACGCCCCACCCCAGGGACTCGTGGTTGTCAGTGGCCACTGTTGCAGGGGGACATGCAGCATGGGGGTGCTCGTTTCTGCATGCACACAGCGAATGCACCACACACCCTGAGGTGCCTGTATGGACCTCAGGGATGGCAGAGGAAGACTGAGACAGGTGCCCAGGTGCATCTGGCAGGGGTCACAGCCTAGATCCCAGAGGAGCCAGACCGGGCCCTGCACTATCAAATGCAGGGCAGCCAGATACAACCCCAAACCACCACCAGTGCCAGGAGGGTGGCTTGGCTCGGCACTTGTGCCATCCTTTGCTCTGCCTCCCTGGGTTTGGGCTGGAGCTGAGGACCAAAGAGGGACCTGCTGCCTGGCCCGTAGTCGCCGGGAGCCGGCACAGGTGCAGAACTTTCCAGTGTGCTTTCTAAGCACATCCCCCTCAGCTGGCCTTCTCCACATGAGAGGCCATGTACTCCTGGGAGGGGGAGGCTGCTGTGAGAACATGTCACACTTGGGGACCCACAGGCAGGCTGGCACGACCGGGCTGGACAGAGGCACAGTGTACCCAGCCGCACTTCCTGCTGCCATGTCCTGATGATGCCTGGCCCTGCCCTTTCTCTGTGAGAAGGGCAGGAAGTCCTCTTGGTCGTGGGCAGAGGTGCTATGCAGAAAGCCCTGGTGAGGATGGGATAAGCAGCCACCGGGCCTGATGGGACCCAGGGCTGCCTGCACAGGTCCTGAGATCATCTGGTCAGCGACTACAGTATGGGTGTCAGGGCCACCACAGTGTGGCTTGAGGTGCACACGACTGTTTAGCTCAGGACCTGGATGTGGGCATGGCCTAGGCAGTTTGACAGGTGTGTCAGGGCCGCTGCCATCAGCCCAGGATGGTACCGGCTGTCCTGGCTCCCACTGCCAATTCCCACCTCAGCTTGCTCCAGGGAGCCTGTGGTGACCCTGGGCCAGCATCACCAGGACTGCCCTCTTCCTCTATACCAGCCGTAGGCCCCAGGGTGATCGCGGGCATCTGAGGCCATGGCCTGCTGGCCCTGCTAGGGCCGCCTCACAGGATGCCGGTGTGCCAAGGCTCATGGCAAAGAGTGGCTGCCACCTGGGGCCTGCACAGCTCCGGACACCGTTCTAGCCATTCCTGATGTCCCTCTTCTCAGGGCGTTCCAAGGAAGGGGTCGCTGCTCTGACTCACTTTCTCCCCTGATGTTTGACTGGTTCTGTGCAGAAGCCCAGAGCCCAGAGGCTGCTGACCCCTCCGAGGCTGTGGTGAGATGGTCACTGCTCCATCTGCAGATTATGGGGGGGAGGGGACTGGCAGTGGAAAAGCCCAATCAGGGGCAGGATGGGTGGCTGTCAGGTTCAGCTCTGTGGGCTGGAAATGCCCCATGCCCATGCCACCATCACCAGAGGGTGAGGGGCCACCCCGGGCCTCCTGTCCAGGGGCCCGGGTGGGATGTGGTCATGTGCCCTTTCTGCCTTGCTTGCTGCGGCTATACAGCTCTCACCACAGGGACCCCAGCACTGCCTGGGGAGGCGCAGGCAGCCGCCCTGCAGCTCCCTGGGGTGGCACCCGCCTCCACACTCCCAACACCTACCTGAGGGTGGCATCGCGGGTCAGGGCAGTCGGCAGCTGAGGCTGCACGGTGTCCCTGAAAGCCGCAGGGCTCCCACGTTGGCTTTGGGGGCCCAGCCGTCATCCTGGATGCCCACGGTGCCCTGCACTTGCTGGGGTCTGAGTGGCTTTTCTCCCAGAAGCTGCAGAGTTGGGGTGCTGAGCCAGGATTGCTGGGTAGGGCCGAGCAAGGGGTGGGTGCAGGAGTGCAGGCGATTGTGGGCGCTGGGGAATGGCGGGTGTGGTGCGCTCTGCTGTGACTTGGCGGTTTGACAGACTAGGTCATAGGTCAAATGGAATCAAAAACTTTATAATCAAGGAAGGTTAGAAGTGGGAAATCAGCCAGGTGTGGTGGCACACCCCTGTGATCCCATCCCCTGGGAGGCTGAGGAAGGATCAACGTTTGAGACCAGCCTGGGCCACAAAGTGACCTCTAGGACAGCCTGAGCTGCATTGCAAGACCATCCCCAAAAGACCAAAAAACAAAACAAAACAACAACAACAACAAACCCAAAACCCCACCCCAGGCTGACCCAAGAGCCTCCGGGTGGGGAGCTCCTGTGGGAAGAATGGGCCTTCGGCCAGCCGTGAGGCCACGGCACTCCTGGGGCAGGAGCCGGGCGGGCAGGGACCTACCCACTGCCCCGAGAGGACTCCCCATGGTGGGCTGAGGACCCTTGCACACAGCCCTGAAGCCCTGCACGGGCGCCTCACGTAGGTTTTAGAGGGCAGAGGGCTGGGAGACAGGAGAAGACACTGAGGAGGAGAGCGGGTGTGGGGGCGGCGACAGGAGGCCCAGAAGGTCCTGCACGGTGGGTGGTGGGCCCCAGGGTTGGTGCAGAGAGAGCAGCAGCAGGGTGGTCCAGGGACAGCGCAGAGAGCCCGAGTCCCCCAGGGCCTGCAGCAGGCACAGTTGCACAAGGGGCGATGGTTGTGCCTGGGGTGTGAATGCCCCAGGACTGTGTGGGGCCTTCGGGGTGCAGGGGCTGGCTGGTGTGGGCCAACCCTGCAGGGCCGCCAGCACACGGCATCCATGGGGCCCAGTCACATGGCTTGGAGGTGCTTGGCGAGCAGAGGGCAGGGTCAGCACCTGAATTCCAGTCCCCTTCTCTGGGGACACCACAGGCCCCTGGGGACTTGCCCTGGAGAGAACCCTGCAGCTCTGGCCATAGGAGGCATTGGCCACAGTGGATATGGTGAGCAGCTGGGTCCACTGTGAGCTGCAGCGGAAGCCCGGGCCTGGGGAGGTGTCACGTGGTGACTTTGTCCTGCATCATCTTGATTCTTGAGGGTCATACTGGAGGGCGTGGGGTCAAGGTCCACAGCAGGCACTGGGATTGGACGTCACTGTCACTTGGGGTAGAACTGCCTGGCCAGGTCCTTCTTGTTGATCTTGCCCATCTGGTTCCGTGGGATCTCCTCCACCAGCAGGAGGTCGGAGGGCACCGCATAGGGGGCCAGGAAGCGCCTGCAGAGACAGCACCACCACACTACCTCACACAGCCAGGACATGGGGCCTGGCCAAAGCTTCCTAGGCCCCTGCAGTGTGGCTGTCCAGGGCGAGGTGGGGTCTGGAGCTCCCATGGGGACGGCACCCTGGACTCTGTGTGCGTCTGGCATCTGAAATCAGTTCTAGCCTTGCGGTCTCCAAACCCACACCATGAACTGCGGCAGCCAGTGCAGGCCCAACGAGGACCAAGAGGAGCCCGACCCAGGCAGAGATGCTCCGAGCTGCCGCAGCCAGTGGAGCCTGGGCAATTGTTGGTGCCAATTGTTGGTAAAGGAGAGGCGCCCAGTGACCTCAGTCCCCAGACACCAGGGCAGTCCTCACAGGTGCACCTGCTCTTTCTTTCTTTTTAACAAAATAATTGTTTAATCATAGCAGCAGCCACCCACCGACTCCTGCCTTTGTGACTGCTGTGCCCCAACTGGGATTCTGCAGATCCAGGGAATGCGTAATTGCCCAGCTGTGCTGCCCTGATGAGCCAGGGACTCCTGCTGTGTGGAGCCTTGGGACCAGGACAAAAATACCTCTGTTGAGGAGGAGGAGGTGGAGGAGGGGGAGCAGCAGCAGCAGGAAAAGCAGGAAAAGGGGAGGAGGAGGGAGGAAGAGATGGAAGAAGAAAAGGGGGAGGGGAGGAGGAAGCAGAGGAGGTGAAGGAGCGTTGGTGAAGGAGGTAGGAGGTGGAGGAGGGTGGGGAGGAGGTGGAGGAGGAGGAAGGGGAGGGGGAAGAGGGAGGAGGACGAAATGGAGGAGGTAAAGGATGAGGAGACGGAGGAAGAACAGAAGGGGGAGGGGAGGAGGTGGAAGAGGAGGAGATGGAGAGGAGGAACCGAGGAAGAGGAGTGAAGGAGGTGGAGGAGAGGGAGGTAGAGAAGGAGGAGGAGATGGGGAGGAGGAGAGGGATGGGGAGGAGGGGGAAGTGGAGGACATAGAGGAGGAGATGGAGGAGAGGTAGGGGAGCTGGGGTGCCACAGATTTAAGACTGTGGGGGAAGGGCCAGAGCTCCGGTGGAGCCAAAGCTTCCTAGGCTCCTGCGGTGTGCCGCGGATAATCAGGGAGCCCCCAGGCCTTCTGCCTGCTCAGGATGTGGTGTGGCCTGGGAGAGCAGGGACATTTGGGGACAGGTGTGCAGATGGTAGCTTGAGCCCTGGGGAGGGGCAGCACTCAGACCAGCAAGGACAGGGACAAGGCAGGGGTATGGGGACCCAGGAGCACTGCAGGTGGGGCGGGGCTGAGTCATGGTCCTGGCCTGGACTGGGGATCCGCAGGGGCTCGTACCCAGGGGTGAGGCCCAGCACAGTTTGGGGACTTATCCTAAAACCGAAGAGGACTTTCTTGCTTGTGTCCCTGGCTGCAGGGTCACCTGTAGAGGAGTGCCTATTCCCAGCCTACCTGGCCCAGTCCTTGAGGGCGCTGTGGCACAGTGTGTGTCCTGCTTTCAGGGCCACCACTGCTATGACCCGCTGGCCCCAGGTCAGGTCTGGAATGCCGATCACAGCCACATCTGCAAACAGAAGAACAGGCTGGGCTGCTTGGGGTCAGGTGTGCATGCCCTTGGCACCCTCTGCAGGTCACACACACACACACACACACACACACACACACACACACACACACACACACGCAAGCAAGCACAGGTGCCTGTTGGGCAGAGCCCTGAGTAGGAACATACCTCCCAAGATCCCTGCTGGAGGGCAGGAGGGGCCCCTGGGTCCGGATAGTCTGGACTCTCACCTGCGATGCTAGGGTGGGCCAGCAGGTGGCGTTCCACCTCCAGCGCGCTGACCTTGTACCCTCCGGTCTTGATGATGTCCACAGATGTCCGGCCTCGGATCCAGTAACTGCCATCCTTGAACACTGCAGTGTCCCCTGGAAAAGTGAGCTTGGTAATGGTGCGGGCCACCTGGTCAGCAGAAGACTGGCTATGAAACTCGGGATGTCACGAGGGTCCCAGGCCCCCATGCCCATGTGGGACATGCTGTACCCCACAGCAGATCTGTCTCTCTGCTCCACCATCACCATGGAGAGGGCTGGCACAGTCCAGCCCTGGCATGCTTGGCAAGTCTCTGCGTGGGTACACAGGGCCCCATTCCTGGCAGAGCAACCAGGAATCACAGTCATCAGTGGACAGTGTGCCATTTTACAAATAGTGCCCAGCTCCCAAGTCTTGAGACTATGGCTCTGCCCAAGAGGGCCACACCAGGAAATCCCAGCCACATCTCGGGGCCCCCAAAGCTTCTAGGCCTTGTTCTGGGCAAGTGCAACAGCTCATGTGCTTGGTGATACCCACTGTGGTGGTGTTGGGTGGTCACTGCTGGCCACTTTGTGGTTGGGAGGGGACCCCTGCCCCTGTCCCCAACCTCACCATCCCCACACAGCCACTTGGCTCTGCCCACCTCTGCCTGGTGGGATCCAGGTGTGATGGCACCCCCGTGGGGCTCCCCCATGATCACCACCACATGTAGGCATGGGGACACCCCCTTTGTCACACACTCCTGCGCCTCGTGGGCCACTGTTGGCATAAATCATGAACATCCTACCATCTGTCCTGTGGCCTGACATGTGACAGGGCCATCCATCACCCTGCTCCTGGCGACATGTGGCAGGGATACTTAGCTGCCCATTAGATGAGATGATGGAGCCTGAGGGGTGCTGACGGGCGAGAGCCGGCCAGCAGCTGGACGCTGCCTACCTTGCACTCTGGGGGTTGTGTTACAGCAGTGCAGCACCCCATCCCCGGGGCTCACACAGCCCCAGCCCCCCAGCCTCTCCTGTGCCCACCCAGAGGAGGCAGTGCTTGTGCCAAGCCAGAGGCCAGTGCTGTGGGACCAGTCCTGCCCTGGATTTGGGCTTGCTGTCCGAGTCCTGAGCACCAGCCTGCCGTGTGTCCTCTGTAGGAGCCCTGGTTGGTCACAGCCCTCATGACACAGCAGTCCTGCCCATACAGGGCCAGGTTGAGGAGTCACCCTGCTGGATTCACCAGTTCTTGGGGACACTTCTCCCCACACTGCCAGGGCCTCATTCCCAGGCACCAGGACCTTGAAGTTCAGGGACCTCGGGCTGCATGCACCCTGGGGCTGTTGCTGCCAGAGGATCCGGGTATAGAGAAGAGCAGAGAGGAAGCCTGGGGGCAGAGTGTGCCAACCCTGGCACCCACGATAGAGGCAGCGGGCAGTGCCATTGACACAGCCACGCTCAAGGCCACTTCCTGCTGAAGGTGAAGAGCTCTGCGAGCAGCAGGGACACACACAGGGTGACAGGCATCTAGGGTCTACCTACTTGGCATCTCTGTGGTCAGAGGGCACCTGCCCAGGCAGCAGCCCTAGGAGGAATGAGTTAAGGATCAAATTCAAAGCCCAGGGCTGGCGAGATGGCTCAGCAGTCTAAAGCACCTGCTTAAGCAACTGTAGGGACGGCAGCTCGATCCCCAGCACCACATGCTGCACCAGCCCCACCCCCAGGGCAGGTTGAACCAGCCATAACACAAATAAAATAAAAAGTTAAAAAAAAAAAAAATAAAAAACAAAAAACAAAAAAACAAATTCAAAGCCCAGCCCGGAGATGCATGTCTATTACCCTGGTGCTCTGGAAGGCTGAGGCAGGAGAATCTCAAGCTTGAGCCCAGCCTGGGCAGCTTCATGACTTTAGAGAACATGTCTCAAAATAAAGAAAAAAAAAAGGGGGGGCAGGGGAGCTGAGGATGTAGTTCAGTGTAAAGGCTGCAAGTTCAACCTCTAGGAGTAAAAAATACCCCCCCCCCAAAAAAAAAAAAAAAAAGAAACAACCGCAGGTCCTGAAGTGCTCAAGGGCTTCAGGACCGACAGCACAGAGCCAAGGTGAAGCGGGTGTGCATTGAGGCACAGTGAGTTCTGGCAGGCAATGCCTTCAGTCCCTTCACAGGGGCCCTGTGCATCCTCTGTGATCTCAGGGTGGCACCACCTCAGCCCCTCGAGGGCCAGCAGCTTCCTGTCTGTTTCCACCCTGCAGGCTTGGGTGCAGATGCCAGGATCCCACCAGAGAGAAAGGATGTCAGCTTATCCTCCTAGGACCCAGTCCTGCCACCGAGGGCCAGGGACACTGAGCCAAGGTTCATGAGGCCTCGACAGAGATCTGCAAGGAGCGGGGAGGAGCCAGTGCTGGGTGTGTGCCTAGGGTGCTATTAATGTGTGGCAGGGTACGCGGCCACCCGGCACGGGGCCCAGAGGCAGTCCCTGCCTTGAAACACATTCAGGTAAACCACTTGCTCTTTATGGCAATGTCTAGGTCGAGCTGCAGGAACTGTGGACACAGAGCCCCTGCCGCATACTCAAAGGCCCGACTGGCCCGTGCCACTCGGTCAGGGGGTGCTGCTCTGGGACCGTGGAGCAGCAGACGGAATCCTATTCCACAGGCTTCTGCCTGCCTTTCGGATGCAGTGCCCTAAACTGAAAATAAATCTGTTACTCAGATTCCAATCTTTGGTTATCTGTAGGCCTCCCAACAAGGGCCTCCTGGGGACACCATGCGCTGCCCTTGGGATCAGGACCAGCTCCTTGGGGACTCAGGACCACCTGCTCTGAGGGCTGCCCAGTCATGCCTGCCTGGCTCACTTGGCACTCCTGGCCTCCTGGCCCCTGGCTTCCAGGGAGGGGTGGGAAGAAGGGAACCTAGGCTACACCACTGGGCTTGTGGGGGCCGCCATCTGTATGCGCCAGGATCAGGGGTGCCTATGTGGAGGACACCAGCTTGCTCCATGTGCCAGGTGAGGCTTTGGCTAAGGAAGACACTGCTATGGTGGGAGGTGGACAGGTGTAGCTCTGTGAAACAGACCCCACCTGAAACTAGCCAGCAGCTGACCACACACAGCCTGGCTCTCCTACAGAGATCAGTGGTGTCACAGGGGACTAAGGCCATGGTGGAAAGCTGCGAGACACATGGACAAGTCACAGGCCAGGGTGTCCCCACCCGAGCTGGGGATACAGTCCCGCACGGTTTCTATACCAAAGCTCCAGACGTGCAGTCACAAGACAGGTCTTAGGCCGGTGTGAATAAGCCCAGGTCCCCACGCAGCTAGGCAGTGTCACCACCCACAGGACAAGAGGATGAAAATGGCCAGGGACAGCTGACCCCTGGTCTGCAGTGCAGATGCTGCCTGGGCTGGGTAGGGGCAGGGGCCATCAAGTGCAGCAGGCCTGTCCCCACGGCAGAGCCATAATAGAGGGCCAGAGCAAGGCTGCAGGTCTGGGCCCCTGGCTGGTGAACACACTGGGCTCTCCAGCTTCCTGCCCCAGTGGCACCTGCTGGGCTACTGGAGGTCACCAAGATGCCACCAAGATGTGGGGACCTTGACAAAACAAACTTGAAAGCCTGAGCTCTCTGCCTCAGCCTGATGGCTTTAGGGCTGTCCATCAAGCCAGGCACAAATCATGCACTGCTCTGGCACCGGCATCTGGCTCTGTACTGGGCAGCACCACTCCAGGAGGCGGGCTCAGAGCCAAGGCCCATGCTGGCCTGCACTTGTGTGTCTGCACTGTGGCTGGCTCCTGAGAACTGGGAGAAGGCCCTCGGAGCAGAAGAGAAACCTTGAGAGTTAAGGTGCCCCAGGGATGGCTGCTGAGAACACAGTGTGAGTGCTTGGCCACAGCAGCTGAGACCATGCAGTGCTCAGTGCAGACCCCAGCCTGCTTGCGTGGATGGAGCAGAGGCGGGGCTCATGCCTGGCGGGGGTTCCCTGTCCCCTATGCTAGCTAACATGGGTGCACCTAGGTCCCCATAGCGCCCTATGGAGGAATATGTACATGGCTCATCTGGCCCAGGTCTCCATGACCTTTGCAGGGTAGGAGCAAAAATGTGGTCCGCTGCCGTGGCCCAGGCTTGCCGGGTGCCAACCTGCAGATAACTGTGGCCATGACCCCGCCCCAGGCTCCACAAACTGAGTGCATCCCAGGCCACGGGCAGCAGTGTGGGTGGAAGTGTGGGTTGCATCCTCTGACAACGGCCATGCCCCATAACAAAGATGATTTTGGTGATGGCTGAGATGGCTGGGAGCAAGGCCACAGGGCAAGGGGTACACACGGTGGCAGGCACCAGAGTGTGGCCCTGTGTGCAGTCCCTTGACGTGCAGTGGCCGGTGGGTCACCAGCTTCATGTGAAACAAGACTTGCTCGTCCCTCCAGGGAGGACCTGGTCCTCTTTCCCCACCCGGCCTCTCCCTCTGCACCCAGGCTCCTCACAAGCTGCTGGCCTGGGTCAGTGCTCTAAGGATGCACAAAGCTGGCTTCCCACCAGGCTGGAGTTGTGATTGGTGCATGGTGACTTTACAGAATAAGGGGCTCCGAGGGTCCCACTGGGCCTGCCACAGGCACTGATGAACGACCTCTCCTGAGCCCTGGTGGCCCAAGCTGTCCACTGGAGGGCCACCACGTGCTCATGGCACCAGCCAGGTGGAGGCTCAACGAGGGACCCCAGGGACTGGCCCCAGGATCACTGCCAGCTGGGGCCAAGGTCCTCAGGAAGCAGTGGTGAACCTTTTGGAGACCTAGTGCCAAACTTCAACCTCAAACCCACTTATTGATCACTGAGTACCCACAGTGCATTAAACCTGAGTAATGAGGTTTTACGAAACACAGCTCTACATTAACATCTCTTACTTTTAAAGAAAAACAACAGATGAGCCATAAATTTACCACCACTGTCCCTGGGTCACCTGCCCACCTGGACCCGAGGCCCTGGAGTCACACACTCACCTGGCTCTGGGTGCCAGGGTCAGCTGCCCACCTGCCTAGATGGCTGACTAGAGGGGAGACCTCTGACTCCTCCATGGGCCACCAAGACCCCAAGGCCTTGTGGGGGGCAGGGACAGTGTGAATGCATGGACAGCGGCAGGTGGCCACACTCCTGTCCCTAGAGGCCAGCGAGGGAGAAGCAGGTACCAGGCCCACCTGAGCCAGGACTCGGGTGGCAGGAGGTGTGGCAGGGAGAGGGTTAAGTTTAACTTACCCTGATTTCCACTTAATCTCATGCTCTCCCCGTAGGAGCAGCAGCTGCGAGCTGATTGCAGCCCTCATTATGCAGCCTGTATTGCTAATGGCCTGTGACAAAGGCTGGCGGCTCCCAGGCCCGGCCAGAGAGCCAATCACACACACATTCCCTTCCTGTTTTTAGCACATTACAATGGAATTAAACTGAATTTCAAAATCATTTTCTCCCAGGGACATCTCCTTGCGATAATTAATGCATGCTTCTCCTCTTCAGCAGACACAGCATCGGGGTGCCTGGGGCCCATGGCCCCTGCTGCCCCCAGCTCCTGAGCCCCACCTCGGCAGTCCATGGCTAGCTCTAAGCAGTTTGAGGAAGAGTGGCAGTGTTTCATCCCATTGTAAAATAAAGAATGTGGCCACACATCGCGGCCCCAGCTCTGTCAAGGGACTGCTGGCAGGGGGGTGCCCAAGGCAACAGCGTGTTTCTAAACACAGGGTGCTGGATAGCGACTCCCCAGCCGGCATCTGACCACATGCTGTCGCAGTGGGGATCCAGCCACAGCCACGGCCCCTGAGCGCTTGGGTCCCCACGTCCTGGGAAGGTGGCACCCCGTGGAGCCTGGGGCTGGGTTGCATTTGGGGGCAATAAGGACATCGGTCTCACCTGCTGGCCACCTGCTGGCCAGCACCCCAGGTCCACCCTGCCACCTCTGTGCTGCTCTGCAGACTCTGCTCCTCCACGAGACCTGGTTCTTCTGCCCACAGCTGTGGATGTGGTGAGGGGCGAGGTCACAGAAGACACAGGGCTGCTGTGCTGTGAGTGGGGGCGGGTGGGGTGCACTGGGCCAGCTCCCCTGCAGTGAGGGCCTGATTTCTGCTGTGAACTGCCCTCTCCACTGGAGATCTGGCTCTGGAAGGGGTTGGACAGGTGACCCTGCTCCTATGGCCCAATGGAGTGCCCTTGGACCATTGCTACCCGCACATCCTTCCCCCAGATCACCAGGAAACCGCCTACAAGCTCCCCTCGGCCGCTGCTCCTGCGGGCTCTGCTCCCCCAGCCGCCTTTGTCACTGTGGGCCAGGGTAACATAGGGAAGAGTCTCTTCTCACCAAAAAATTTCATCCTCAAAATTAGGGAACAGACTGGCCAGATAGCTCAGTAGATTAAAGAGACTGTTTAGGCAGACACAGGGACAGGGGTTCAATCCCTGGTGTGCCATGCTGGCTGTGCCCTTGAGGCACACTGAGATTGCAATTGAGACTGGGCGTGGTAGCACATGACTATAATCCCAGTGCTTGGGAGGCTGAGAACAGGAGAATCATTATGAGTCTGACCTGCGTAGGGAAACCCTGTAGCCCCTGTACTAAATACATTTAAAAAAAAATTAGGAAACAAAGCCGGGGGCTGGGGGTACAGCTCAGCAGCACAGGGCCTGCCTGGCAAGCGTGTGGTCCTGAGTTCAATTCCCAGTACCAAGAATAAAATAAAATAAAGCCAGATGTGATAATGTACACTTGTCAGACCAGTACTCTTGGAGGCTGAAGTAGGAAGATCTCAGCTTCAAACCTGCTTGGGTAATTTAGCGACTTACAGAGACCCTCCCTGTGCCAAAATTTTTAAAAAGTGAGGCCAGGGACAGAGCTCAGTGCAAAGCACGCTTACACAAAAATTTTAGAAATACGGACAGGCAAAAAGAATGACTGCCCTGAATCCACCCTCCCGGCATGCTCTTGCAGCATCCTTCTGGAAAGAAAAGTGACTGCAACTGCCCACTACTGCACGCCAGTGTTTTCCTCCAGGACTGTGGAGAGCTGGCAGCCACAGGGAGGCACCAGGCTGGGCGCTGCAGAAGGCTGCCCCGTGGGACCCTACTGTGACAGCCACTGCTACTGACCGGCAGGAAGCAGGCCCATGCACTCATGGGTAATACCAACGGCCACACCAGAATGAGCCACATGAGAGGAAGGGAGGCAGGAGGGACCAAAGGGAGGCCAGG
This sequence comes from Myocastor coypus, assembly GCA_004027025.1. Lineage (NCBI taxonomy): Eukaryota > Metazoa > Chordata > Mammalia > Rodentia > Myocastoridae > Myocastor > Myocastor coypus. Next base: position 61,067 of record PVJA010004422.1, on the reverse strand, counting down.
AGGGAACCAAGCAAGGCAAGGGTCTCAAGCAGTGCGTGTAGCTGTACTGGGCGTGGGGCTCCTGACCCCAAGGCAGTGAGGTCCCGAGAGAGGGGACTGGGGCAGCATCTCTGTGTGGACATAGAGGGCTGAGGGGTAGCATGGCAGCTACATGGCAGGGCAGGAGCCGGCGCTTCCCAGGAAGCCCAGGGTGCCCTAACCTGGCTCTGCCTACTGGACCCCCTCACCCTGCTGGCCCTGCCGCCCTCCATCTTGCCAGGGTCTTACCTGTCCTAAACCAGCCATCAGGGGTGAAGGCGCTCTTTGTTTCTTCTGGTTTATCCCAGTACTCTTGAAACACAGAGGGTCCCCTGACCAGCAGCTCCCCTTCCTTTTCCTCGAGCCCTGGGGTCACCTGCAGAGGGCAGCAAGATGTGCAGGTCAGAGCTGGGCACACGGTTCTCTAGGTCCCCACTGTCCCAGGGCACATGGGCCACTTCAGCTACCCTGCAGGCCGGATGCTTCTTGATATCAGACCACAGTTATGAAGTCTGACTACGTGGCCTGTAAAGGACATGACCCCAGTGTGCAGAGCAGGTGCCTTATTACTCAGCCACGGGGCCGCTGGGCACTTCTCAGTCATCCTACAGGTCCTGCTGGGCAGTGGGGGGTCCAGGGTGGCAGCACCCAGAAGGTCCTGTGGGGCTGCAGATGTTCAGAAGGCCCGTTAAGGAAGGAGGGCCACAGTGGGGCAGGGAGGCGTCAGAGCAACAGCATTGCCCTGGCTCCACGTCACACGAAGCTCAGAGTCAGACCATCAGCACTTTGGTCCCTGCTGCTCTGTCCTAGCTGGCTGGACAGGCGCTGTGCCAGGTAAAGAGACACATTCAGGAAGCAGCCATACCCTCTTTTTAAAAATCCAGGGAACTTTAAATAGGCTGCAAACTGTGTAACTTGGCCACTTCATCATTGGCTGTCCCACAGTGCCTCGGTTTACCCTGCCTGCTGCCCCCTACTACCTGCCTACTCGAGGGACATCTGGGTTTGTTTTTCACAACTAATTTGCACACTTTAGTTGAGCCTGGCTGGTTTTTCCACTGTTGACCCTCAGCGGGTCTGCTGCTATGGCAACACACTGTGGGCAGGTGTGAGCAGCCACAGGGAGCTTTGCAAAGATGCCCTGGAGGAAGCCATCCAGAGGGATGCAGGGGCCAGCATCCTCGGGGGTGAGAGATGGCATCTCTGCCGTCTTGCAACGTCCAGGAGCCGTGAGGAGAACCAGGCAGCACCTGCTCCCGGGAAGACGCACATTGGGGCAGAGGTAGTGCGGCTGCTGGGCGTCTGACCAAGGCTTTCAGCATGTTATAAAAATGCTCCAAAGGGAAGGGCAAACGTTGGAAACAAGGGGGACAATGAGGAGGCTTCAGAGAAGAAAAGAAGGACAAAGCAGAACCAAGTGGACATTTTATTTTTTTAAATTTTTTTTGGGGGGGGTTTGTTTTTTAATTTTTTTTTCTCCCCTGGTTTCAGAACTTTTGTTTGTTTGTTTATTTATTTATTTATTTGGCGGGACCAGGCAGGGTTTGAACTCACGAACTTGCACTTGCCAGGCAGGCACTTGTACCACGGAGCTATCTCCCTGGCCCCTATTTATTTATTTATTTTTTTGGCCAGCTCAGCCTGCCCTAAGGGCAGGGCTGGCACAGCATGTGGTGCTGGGGATCGAACCGCAGTCCCTGCAGCCACCTAAGCTTTCCTAAGCAGGCACTTTACACCACTGAGCCATCCTGCTGGACCCCAAGTGGACATTTTAAAGCTGAGAAATATAGTATCAGAATAAGAACACAGGGCAGCGGGCTCCATGTAGTGAGCATTGCAGAGAAAAACGCCAGGAGCCTGGGGCCAGGGTGGCCCGTCCACCAGCTGGGCAGTAGACCCCAGACCAACATGTTCACTACAGGCTTCAGGAGGAGAAACAGCTGTGTGCAGAAAGATGGGCAAAATCTGGCAGAAAGCTCATCATCTCAGGAAAAGCTACAGATTCAAGAAGCTCAGAGACCCCAGACAGGCTCAGAAACAGGCCCAAGCACCTGGAGGTCCAGGCGTGGAAACCAAAGATAAAGGCAAGTCGGGACGGCCGTCAGGACAAGCAGCACACTTCTCAGAGCAGGAAAATGAGGTGAATTACTGTGGATCTCTCTTCAGAAACAAGAGGCCAGAGGGAAGTGGAATAGTGTTTTCAACGTGCTGAAGGAAGGCAATTACAGACCCAGCATTCCAAATCCTGTGAACCTGTCCTGCCAGGTGAAGGTGAAACTGGCCCCTTCAGTCTTTTAGACACTGTGTGTTGGAGGCCGTGCTGTGAGCAGAGCTGGCCTCCAGCACCCCTGATACCAGGGCCTGCAGATAGGGAAAGACCCAGAGGGAAACCCAGCGTGGACCCTGCAGGTAAAGCAACGTGGATGTCAACTGCTGGTGAGCAGGACACCCTTGCAGTGTCCCTCTGTGCTCTGTGCTCTTTGCTCTTTGCGAGGGTTGGAGACACCACAGTTTTGTCGAACAGCGTCCACATGCACACAGGGCATAACACAGATGCTGAATAGGCCTGCATGATGGCACCTGGAAGAGCTACCGTATTCATTCTAAGCAGTCTGTGAAAAGCAAGTGTGGGTACTGCAGTCCCCGGAGCAAGTGCTGAAAGGTGACTCAGAGGCACAAGAAAAACTTCCCAGGCAGGACAGAGCACTACAACACAACCCCAAAGAAGGCAGCAAAGGAGAGCCATGTGATGAAAAGCCCAGGGAACACTAGCCAGAGTAAGGCGGAGGAATTAAGTCACAGGTGCCAGGACTACGTTATACGTTCGTGGTCCAAACCACCCATTAAGCAACAGCGGGTTGGCCTGGATCAGGGATACATGAAGGCCACACATATGCTGCCTGGAAGAAACTCCCCTCAAATCCCACTATGTAGGGGGGTGGGGCAACAGGACAAAATCACATTACAATGTAAACACTAGTTGAAAGAGTGAAGCTGCTTCACTGATGTCAGACAAATAAACTAGCAAGGAGGACGATCAACAATTCTCATTCACTTAGCAAAGGGCCAAGTCACCAAAACACAATAGTCATAAATGCGTATGCACAAGGTTAGACCCCAATCCCGTGAAGAAAAAGCTGAAAGCCAAAACGGACCATCTAGCCAGAGAACACAGCTCCCTCAGTGGTGGTAGGATTGGTAGTGAGGAAACCAGGGAGGACACAGACCTGGCGAAGCCGCTGCCTCCTCCTCCTCCTCCTCTGGATGTTTGCGGGGTGCCCAGCCCACCTGTGGTACTGCTCTCAAGCACAGCAGGGCAGGCGCCAAGGGGCCATGGCTGGGCCATATAATAACCGCAGCATTTTTGTCTTTTCTCTCCAACGCTCACGCTGCTGTGGTGCCCAGTGTGACATACTCTTATCCAACAATGTATTTCTCATTTTTAAAATTTCCACATGGTTTTGCTTTCATCTTTCATTTCTTTACTGAGGTTTCCCAACTGGGGCAGACTGTCTAGTATCCTCCTTCTTCTCCTTTTTTTTTAAATCTTTTTGAGACAGGGTCTCACTGTGCAGTTCAGGCTGGCCTTGAGCTCACTTTTGTGGCCCAGGCTGATCTTGAACTCACACTGATCCTCCTGCCTCAGCCTCCCAAGTACTGGGATTATAGGTGTGCACCACCATGCCTGGCTAGACTGTGTAGTATCTGAACCGCGTCTCACTAAAGCTCTGTGCAAAAGGAGAAAGATCCAGGACTGACCCCTTTTGGCTTCATGGAGAAAACCAGCACCCAGAGCTCCTGTAACAGAAGCCTGGCCTCTGGGAGTTAGGCAGGGTGGCTACTCAACCCCTGGGCAGAGAGGCAGCCCTTGATGGGCTGCCCCTGAGGTGCGTGGGCTGAGCAGGGGAAGACTAGGTTGCCCCCAGCCCTTCCCACACAGTGACAGCTGGGGATCACGGCGCACTAGGAAGAGCGCAGGGGGCTGGGGCTCGGAAGCAAGGCAGCGGCCAGGTAGTCTGTTGTTGAGCAACAGTTTGTATGTAGAGAAATGAGGCAGCCGGGGATAGAGAAACCAAGCCTGCAGCAGCCCCACTCCCCTCACTACATGCACAGGGGGCGCAGGCTCTGTGTGAGGACCCCACCCCCCTCCTCCTCGCAGCAGGCAGCAGTCAGCAGTCACAGCTGCATGCCCATTTATCTGCCAACGGACCCTATTGTCCCTGGCTGTGCTGGGCTCTCCTCCAAGCAAACAACTTGAAAATAAACAAATAAACAAAGACACAATGCTTGATGCACCACAGGGCCAGAGGCCACTGGGCCTTTAGCTCAGGTTTGGCCAGGAGGCAGAGTTCAACGTTGTCCTCTCGACCACCATGGACCCCAGGGAGCCTGCCTGCCGGGAGAAGTACCAGGAGACCTTGTGTGGTAGTCAGGACCGCCCACCCCACACTGGACTCAGAGGCAGGGGTGCGGCTAGGGTAAAGGTGCCAGGCAGTTGAATTTCATTTTAATTTCAGACAGAATTGCTCAGCACCCACCCTGCCCTCCCTGATGTTTCTGCCACTTCCTGTGGAGCAGGTGTTCTTAGTGCCTGGCAGGAGGACCAGGAGGGCGGAGCAGCCCAGGACAGGGGTTGCCCGTACTCTGACCCAGGGCCCATGCACCTTCCAGTGAGCAGTGTCCTGGAGGTGAGGCCAGGCCCTGCAGAGCACAGAGCTGAGGCCAGGGCTGAGGGCAGCAGGCATAACTGCCCCAAAGTGGTACTCCTGGGGCTCGGGTCAGGCAGAGGGCTCAAGGAGGCTGCTCCTCAGGACAGGGCCGTGGACCAGGGCAGGGCAAGAGGGTCCGGGGAGGCCCAGGCAGCTGCAGTAGGCTTTCCTGCAGCACGGACACTTGCTTCTAGGCACTCCCCACACCTGCACATGCTCCTGCCAGCTACCTGCTCACTGTGCACCACCCACACCCATGCCTCAGTCCCAGCCCGTGGCCCCCAGACTCCTCACCTGGGGTGCTCGGCACCAACACCAACTGCGCACAAAGTGACTGCCCTTTGGGTCCAAAGGCTGTTTCCTGGGGTCCCTAAACTCTGTAGCCTGGGGTCCCTGATGACCACAGGCCCTTAGCTCTTAAAGTCCTCACTCAAATGAAATGATGTCACTCCTCATGGTTGCCCCTGCTACCTCCAGAGCAAGGCAGGACACCAGAGGGCTCTAGCAGTAGGTCCACCCCCTAACAGCGAAGAGGCACGGTGCCCACAGGGAGCGGTGACAACATCAGCAGGTCAGCCCACATCCCCCTAAGGGGTGTGGTTCTGGCCTCTCTGTAGGACACAATGCTCCCCCGCCCCCACCTGGGCGAGGAACCAGCCAGGCACTGAGGGGCGGGTGAGTGGGTCCATTTGTTCCCTGTCCATGGGTAAGGCCTGGAGGTCCCGCAAGCTCTCATCTGCCCATCAGTGCCCCATGACCTGTGGTACCTTCGTCCCCTGCATGTCCCCCTCAGCATGCACGGTGTATGGGCAGCCGTCCCTCTGTGAGCCGTCTGAGATGATGCGAACCTCCACTTTGGGCAGTGGGGTCCCCACAGAACCTGTGGCAGGGATGTGGACCAAAGGCAGCAGTTAGGACCGGAGAGGGCCCCGCCCTGGGCTCTGCATCAGGAAGGAAGATGCAGAGGCCCGCGTGGTGTGTGTGCAGGCTGGGCCTGGGTGACAGCTGCCCAGCACAGCAGTGGTGCCCCGGCACTCTGCTGCTTCTGCACAGCCGCTCTGGGACCTTGGAAGGCTCACAGGTGGTGGGCACATGGGGAGGAGCTGATGGAAACCAGGAACAGAAGAAAGCAGGATTTGCTAGTGCTGCTGCCAGGCACGGGGCTGGAAGTCCAGATTCAAGGCCAGCAGGCACTGCCCTTCACCTGCCAGGTGCCCAGGTTCCACTCAGCACCCCGAGGGCCACCTGTGCTGTGGGTTTGCACCATGTGCTCACAAGGGGAGGCAGAACCCAGTGCCCATGCCATCTGCCCAGCCCAAGATGGCACTGGTGCAGCGCCAATTCTACATGGGAGCCCCAGGTCAGCACAGGCTGACCTGGTGCCCCTGGTTCACATGACATTGGAGCCAGCAGAGCAGGGCCGGCAGGGGATTCACACATGAGTGTCAGATTGCTGTCCTCATGGCCATGCCACCGAGAGGCTCACTCTGAGTTTACCATGAGAATCAGTGGGGTCCCACAAGGGACAAAATCTCCAGGAGGGCAAATCCATGCATTCCCACGGGACCCCTACCAAGGCCCATCCACGCCAGCCTGTCCTGGGGAGAGGACCAGGCCCCCATGCCAGCAGTCCCACTGCAGAGGCCGAGGGCTTGTGGGCCAAGACACCTTCCCTCTCCCATCCTCTAGGCCACCTGGTCCTGCAGCTCCCTTTCCCATGTCCCGTCTGTCAGTGAGGGACAGGAGGTGGACAGGTGGCTGCCCACCATACTCTGGCCACAGGAAGTGCTCTTGGTCAGCTTGAGGCAGGTCCTCTGGGGCTGTGAGTTCTGCTCTGCAATGACTGGGTGTACAGGGACACAGGCAGAGCCTCAGCGAGGACAAAGCCAGCAGACAGCGCCGCCTGAGGAGGGTGGCCCCTGCCGAGCCTCCGCCTGCACCTTGGGGCACCACTGTGGGGCTGGAGCAGCAGAAGGCAGCCTGCCTGCACACGGAGGATGCCAAGCCCCATTTCCCGAGGGAATTCCGCCGTGGGACACCGGATCAACCACTCTGCTGGACGTCCTCCCTCTCCCTGCTGCCCTTCTGGACCCCACCTGGGCCATGTAGGGCACCTCCCAAAGAGGGCAGTGGTGCCGTGCCCAGCAGGCCGGGAACTGTGCTCAGGAGAACGCATGGCTGGGGCATCTGTGGGTTTCCTGAGCTTCACCATCCTGGAGGTCAAGAAGGTCCTGAGGTGCAGCCAGCAAGGGCAGCCATGAAGATTCAGCCCACAGGAGGGAGAAAAGGGTGCCTGGCACCGACTGCTGCACTGTCGGGCTGTGGTAGTGGCTGCAGGCGACAGAGGAGGCACCATCGCTCTCCCAGTGCCTGCCATCCTGTGGGAGGGAGCTGGCTCTTCCAAGGTAACTTGGCTTGGTCTCCTTTCTAGCATCTGGCAAGTCAGTGAGGGTGCCCTGGGTGTGTCTGGGCTCAGCCCTGCCAGAGAGCAGTCAGCCAGGGTGTGCAGCCTCAGCTTTCTCCTCAGGGCACAGGAGCTCGGGCACTGTGCTCACTCCCATAGCTGCCCCTGCTCCTCGCTGGCCCACCCTCCTCCTGTACCATTACCACAAAACTGCCGTGGATCCCACACCTGCACAGGGATCGTGGCCAGGAGATTCGTGGTGAAGGAGCTGCCAGCCAGGAAGGACACTCAACTGGAGGAGGGGCAGAGACAGGCCCCACGCTGTGGGCCACCGAAGGGACAAGCCCGTCCTGGCCAGCAGGCTGGGCTGAGTGAGGGGTGGTGCGGGGCCCTCCCGCTCTCGGTGCTGCCCTCAAGCAGGGCTCTCTGCTTGTTTTTCCCAAACCGCCCCAAGCTTCGTAAAGGCCGTACTGGCTTCCAGAACCCAGCCTCCTGCACTCTCGAATGGCCCTGGATCCCATGTCTCGGTCAACAGGGGCTGTGGAGGCCTGAGCCCCTGCCACCCTCTGCCAGCCCACGACCTCCACCTACCCCGTCACCCAGACAAGGACCACCACACACATGGGCACACAGAGAAAGATAAAGGACCAGAAGCCAGAGTGCTTCTGTGGACAGGCAGGGCCTAGCTGGCTGAGCACAAAGCCACGAGGAAGGCAGACAGCAGCCCAGGGTGACGCCACACACGGCCAGCCACCAGAGGGACCTGAGTCACAGACAAGCTCCACACACACAGCCAGAGGTGGCAGCCTCTCAGGGATAGGGAGAGAGCATGTCTGTCCTTGCAGGTGGGATGCAGATTGGTCCCCAAAAGAGAAAATTCAAACACCTGGGACACCCTGGGCCAGGTATGCACCTGAGAATAAACCCAGGTGCACCCAGAAAACTTGCATGCGTATGCATGGCACGGCCACCTGTGGGCAATGGCCCTGACTTAGAAAGAAGCTGGATATGCTTTAGGTAGGGGCCAGGCTTAGAACAGTGCCGCATGGACACCCTGGGTCAGAAGGGGACGGGCTCATGACACAGGCAAACGTGTACCTCTGTGTGAAAGGGCAGTGTGGCGACGCCCAGAACATGGTGCTGCGCAGGTGGAGGGCCTGGCCTTGGGAGGGGCAGGGGCCACCTCTGCATCCCTTGGAAGAGTCCTCCTGTCCCTCCCTGCCCCTCCCCACCCCAGTCTGCACAGGGGAGGGGGAGGCAGATGGTGGTAGATGGCACACAGGGCTTGGAGGAGCTCAGGGACAGTGGGGAAGAGGCAGCGTGGGCCTCACCTACCTGGCAGACGAGCCCCAACCAGAGGGCTGGACAGGGCCATGCCGACCTCGGTCATGCCATAGCGCTCCAGCAGTGTGTGGCCCGTGGCGCCCTTCCACCTCTCCAGCAGCGGGGCAGGCAGCGCGGCCGAGCCGGACACCATGAGCCTGGGGACAAAGGCGGGGTCAGCCTTGAGCACCGCCTGCCACGGCGCCAGCCATCATGCTTCTGTGAACAGGTGAGGACAAAAAAGCTTAGGGTCTTTGGTGGTATCTTTGCAAAGACCAAGTACGCTGTGCCCTAAACAGCTGGAACAGGGCAATGGTGGCAACGGGGACCAGGGCAGGCAGGCCTGTGACTCAGACAGCACCCCATCGTGTCACCCACGGACCCAGCAAGCCTGGCCCGGTGCTGGAGCCCTGGCCCTGGGCACAGGCCCCGTGGAAGGATGCTCAGAGATCCTGCTCCTGTCCCCAGGGGCAAGGTCTCTGGCTCCTCAAGCGTCTTCAGAAGAGTAATGTACACGTGGAGCAGTGCGCGATGCCATGGGTTTGTCTGGCCAGCTGGAATTCCAGAGGGACAGGGTTGTCACTGTGACTTCCCCAGACCTCACCTGATGAAGGTGAGTGAGCCCACGGCCAGGGACACACTGACTCATACCTGCAATTTTACCCTGGCTTTTTTGTGCTGGGGATGGAACCCAGGGCCTCACACACGTGAGGCCAGTGCTCTATTGTTGGCTACATTCCCAGTCTCTTTCCAATAATACTTTGAGACAGAATCTTAAGTTGCCCAGGCTGGCCTTGAGCCTTTGCTTTTTTTAATTATTTTTTTTTTTTTCTTGTTTCAGAACCTTGTTTGTTTATTTATTTATTTGTATGGCCGGCTCAGCCTGCCCTGAGGGCAGGGCTGGCGCAGCATGTGGTGCCGGGGATTGAACCGCGGTCCCTACAGCCACCTAAGCTCTAAGCAGGAGCTTTTAGACCACTGAACCATCCTGCCGGGCCCCTGGCCTTGAGCCTTTGATCCCCTTGTCTCAGCCTCCTGACCAGCAGGGACTGCAGGTGCATGCCACCACACCCCATACTTGGCATTTTAAATGCAAGCAGCCGTGCCACCCCCCCCCCCAGCAGCGCTCTTCTATGTGTTCCACAGCACTCCCCTCTGCAGGGGTCTTGAAACACTCACAGTACACTTCCTATGGGCATCCGCACCTTGGAGAGCAAGCCAAATCTCCAGCACATGGGCTTGGGGCAGCTCCACACCACAAGTGACCCACAGATGGCTCTAGTGGGAGGCAGGTGGCCACCCAGGGCTGTGGCCAGTGGTGCAGGCAGGGAGGCTGGCACAGTCATAGCCCAGGAAGAGAGCCAGGAGCCCTCATATCTGTCCTTTGTGTGACACGGCACACAGCAGGGAACAGAGGCAGAGATACAGGCAGAGAAAAATGGGACCCAAGGGGGTACCACGCATGGGCCAGCAGTGGCACTACAGAGTGACCCCTGGACTGCACAGCAGCCTTGCCAGCTCACCACTGCTAGGCTTCCGGCATGGCAGGGAAGGCCCGACCCAGTTACCTGAGTCTTTCCTCACAAACTGCACGCACAAAATCCTGGACATGAGGCTGGGTGAAGTGCTGGTCATAGTAATCCAGCAACTTGGAGTAAATGGTGGGCACCGCCATAAACACGTTGACCCGTGGGGTTTCAGAACTGAGGAACTTCTCCCAAACCTAGGGACGTGGAAGGGAGCCATGTAAGGAGCCGAGACAGCAGATGGAGAGGGATGGCACGGAGGGATCCTGGGCCTAGCTGCCGCTCTGCACAGCCTGCCCAGGGTAGGCCAGAGGGCTGCAGAGCAGGATGCCACTCTGTGGAGGGCACACTCGTGTCCAGCTCTGGAGGAGGGACAGCTCGATGAGTGGAGTGGGGACCAGGGTTCCATCTTCAGCTGGAGTGGGGGTGGCCTGGGATTCCTCCAGCTCTGCAGGGAAGGCCTGGTGACCACACTTAGGCAGCCGGGCAGCAGCCCTGGGACCACTGCAAGCTGAGCCCGCATGGCACTGGCACAAAGCTCGGCTTCTGCTCAGCACAGAGCTCTGCATGTGACTGCACCACCACCTCTGCTTTCTACGAAGATGCTCAGATCACGCACTGGTTAGCTTTTGCCATGCTATCCTAGGGCAGACGTTGCCCACCAGGCACTGAAGACCAGGTGGGCCAGGTCTGTGCCCTCTTGCCAGCCTGCCCTGGAGCGACTCTGCTCTCCTGCTGCCCAGCAGAAAGAAAATGGCTCTGAGACATGGCTACATTCGCCATGCCTAACGCCGAGCGCGGGGGTAAGCAGGTGTGACTCCGGCTCAGGGAAATGAGCAGAGCCTTGAGCAGAGCCTTGGCTGGTGCAGAAGCCAGGAGCACAGGACAAGGGTGCTGGGGAACAGGGCAGGCTAAGCGCGTTCAGGGCCAAGGTGAGCAGAAGGGGAAGGTGGCCTGGGAGGAGCCGCAGCTCTAGGGAAAAGCCATCATGAAGCTCTGGGTCCGCAGTCTGAACAGGACAGCAACAGACGTAGAGAAAGGCAAAGAACCCACACGCGCGGACTTGAGCGACACCAGGAAATGAAGCGGCCCGGTGGGCGACTGGGAGGGTTCTCTGACAGTGGTTCTCAACCTTTGTAATGCCCTGACCCCGCAGTACAGTTCCTCATGTTGTGGTGACCACAAACCAAAAAATAATTTTGGTGGCTACTTCAAAACTGTAATTTTGCTACAGTTATGATTTGGAATGTAAATACCTCATATGCATTATGTATTCTCATTGCTACAAATCAAACATAATTTAGACATAGTGATTAATCACAAAAACAATATTTAATTATATGTTGAGAAATATTTATTTTTAAAAATTTTATTATTCATTTATTTATTTATTTTTGTTGTTTCAGAACTTTTGTTTGTTTATTTATTTTTATGGCCGGCTCAGCCCACCCCGAGGGCAGGGCTGGCGCAGCATGTGGTGCCTGGGGTCCAGCCACGGTCCCTGCAGCTGCCTAAGCTTTCCTAAGCAGGCGCTTTAGACCACTGAGCCATCCTGCCGGGCCCTGTTGAGAAATATTTATTACTAATTCCAATAAATAACATTTCACCATGGCATAGCATGGGTTTAAATATAACAACAATTCCAAATAAATAACATTTTCTGATGGCTTTAGGCGATCCCTGTGTTTTGGTCATTTGACCCCCGCCAGGGTCTCGACCCACAGGTTGAGAACCGCTGAGCTAGGACTTCAACAAAATCCCCAGTGAGCTTCACCAGGCTGAAACTGACAGCAGACTCACAGGCACAGGACCCAGAGGAGCCAAAGTAGGTCTGCAAAGGAAGAGGCAAAGCAGAGAATGCACCGCTCCAGCTCCAAACGCACACCAGCAGCAGCAGCCAGCACCACAAGGCCCTGGTCAGGACACCAGGCCCAGGCTATGGAGCACCACATCCAGGCAAGGACAGGCCTGGGCCCAGCTGGTGCCAAGTGACCGGTGGGGAAAGGAGGACCTTCCCAGGCAAGGGTGCCAGGCCGCTGGACACTGGGCTAGCTGGGCTTCAGGCCCTGTACACATCACACCTAAACCACACTAGAGAGGACTAGAGACCTGGACACATGCTTTTAATCACAACACTTCTAGGCAAAAACCATATCTGCTCTTGGGGGTGACAGAGTTGTGGCCATATAGGTTCACCCGCCCCACACTCCTGTGCCACTGCAGACTGGACAGCCCAGTGGCCACAGGCAGCAGGGACCCTGAGACACCGCCATGTCCCTGCCACTTCCCTCAGGCCTAAACACACAGCCTTAGGCCAGACCCCAGGAGCTGGCACTGCAGAGCGCAGGACACCACCAACAGGCACCTACAGATTTGCAAACCCTAGACTGACAGATTTCAGAGGGAAGCATTAATCATTCTCAGCCGCAGTGTGTGTTTGTTTTTAGGTTACGCTGACTGTACAACCTTGAGAAAACCCCAGGGAAGTGTCAAAAGCGGGGGAGGGCTGAGGCCTGGCTCCCTCCAAGGACAAGGGACCCCATGTGTAGGCTGACTAGGACCCCACCCAGCAGGGACAGGCAAGTAGAGGAGCCGGGCGTCAGCTCTGGGAATCGTATGCGCTCTCTTAACAGGCATAGGAGCACACCACCCCCAACCCCCACGTCCCCGGCTGTCCAGACAACACCTGGAACTGCTGCCCACATAACAGCAGGTTCTCCTGGAGAGGACTGGGGCAGACCTGGAGAGCCTGACCTTGTTCCAGAGTAGGGCCAGGTGCCTAGGGTGAGGCTGTAGGCCAACTCCCTGGAGCCCAAGCCCAGCCCCCTCCAGAAAGGAGGACCCTGGAAGACATGGAGGCCATACCCCAGCAACTGAACCTTGCCACAGGGGCCTTCCTGCCCTCCAGGCCCAGAACCCTCCACCCCACTAGCTCTATGCCCCACACCCGACTACAGTCCCACCTGCATGCACACATGAGGCATTTGCCTCCTGGGCCCCCTGCCAGATGGGCACCTTTGTCACAGCCAGCTCAGCACCACCTCCCACTGCCTGCTTAGCCTGTGAGTGGTGTCCACCCGCCCTTGGCACTGACCAGACAGCCAACCAGCCATGGAGCCTCCAGGCTGAAGGGATAGCCACAATAGCCTGTGATATCACAGTCATCCCCACTGGTAGGAAAGCTATAGGTCCTGCAAGGTCCCATGCCCTGTCACCATATCCAAGGCTGCATCTGGACACAGGGCAGCCTCCCAGGCCAGAGCAGTCTTTAGCTTGACTCACACTTCACAGGACATGCAACACATGGCTTGAGGAATGCAACCTACCCTATTCCTAGGAGTCACTGAGCCTAGTCCTGTGCCCACAGCAGCCTGGGGCAGGGGCAAATGCTGGGAAGGACCAGCAGTGAGACTAAGGCATCCCCCCAGCTGGACTGTCCATCTGAGGGACAGAGTGCAGGCTAGCTGTTGATAAGGACCAGTGTCCACGTCCTCTTCCCTGCACCCTGACGCTGCCACCCATGATGGGCCAGGGGTGCTGCAGGAGGAGATGGGAGAGGATCCTAGGCTCCCAGCGAGCACCTTGGAGGAGAGCAGAGGGCAGCTGACATGGGAGGAGGAGCCCTGCCACCACCAAAGCAGTCCAGACACTGGCAAAAGCAGGCAGTGTCACAGCCAAGCTTAGCCAGGCAAAACCCTCAAGGCCTGTGCCACAGGCCTGCCTCATCATGATGCCGGCTCCAGCAGACCACACCAGGCTCTGGACCCTGGGAGGTGGGTGCTGCTTCACCCCAGTCTACCCAAAGGGCTCCCTGCCCTGGCCTCCCAGTGTCTGCCCCACTAGGCTCACCTGCTGGGCATTGAACTCGGGCAGCATCACACAGGTGGCACCCACCCAGAGCGGGCACAGCAGCTTGTTGACCACACCATGCACATGGTGCAGCGGAAGGACATGAAGGATCACGTCGTCACTCGTCCACGCCCACGCATGGACCAGCCCAGTCACCTGCAGGGACGTGGCACAGCTTGAGGACAGTGCAGATGCAGAGGAGGGAGGGGTGGCTGTCCTGGGGAAACTCGGTGGGCGAACAGCTCTGCCCTGATGGGCACCGGACCACAGAGCACAGAAACTATGCCAAGACCGGAAGACGGCAAACAAAGCCTGGCCCCGGGCCTGGTTCTAGTCAGTGTCCCGGGTGGCCAGTCCCAAGACACCCCACGTCCCAGTGCACAGCATGCAGTGGCGATTTTACCCTCTGCGATCCTCTGCCACCAAGCATTTCAGGGCGGTCTGCAGGGTGGTGGTGCTACAGAAAAGGAAAGGCACAGGCCATCGTCCCCGGGCCGGTGGGCCACTCACCATGGCTGCGAGGTTGCGGTGGGTGCTTAGCACGCCCTTGGGTTGCCCCGTGGTCCCGCTGGTGTAGAAGATCATGGCACCCCGGTCTTGCCAGTGGTGGTCCTGCACTGGGGCTGCTGCCGCGGGTTCCTCCGCAGCCTGGTGGTAGACTGTGGAAGGGAGGGGCAGGAGCGGCACGCCCAGCCTCTCGGAGACTGGGCCCACCAGCTGCAGGTACTCCGGCCCGGCCAGCACCATGGAGCTCTGAGAGTCCTTGATGAAGTACTCCAGCTGCGCCGGGGGGTGTTTTCGGAAGAGGGGGACTGCAATGGCACCACTCATCCACGAGGCCCACTGGGCGACGATGTAGGAGACGTCGTTAGAACACAGGAAAGAGATTCTCTCTCCTTTCAGGTCTCCGTCCTCGCAGCTGCAGAGCCTGTGGATCTCCTGGGACAGGCGCAGGCTGTGGAGGTACAGGTCCCGGTACGTGTGGCGGCCATGCTGGTCAATGAGGGCGATCCTGTCCCCAAAGGCCAGGGCCTTGGTGAAGATAGGGGTGGGTCCTCCTGCATGGGCATCAGAGGTCACGTGCAGGAGGCAGCATCCTTGGTGCCTCCCAGGTGCTGGACGGCAGGAGGCCGGGGTGCAGACCAGGCGCCAGAAGGGCAGGGTCACACGGGGCCGCATGGACCCCACAAGCATCCTGCTGGAGTCTCCTGTGCAGCTGTGGAGGAGGGACAACATGTTAGTGCTACCAGCCGTCCCACCAGAGTTGACGCTCCCTCCAGGCCCCTGGCACACAGGCCCCGCTGGAGCAAGCTGTGTGTCCAGGAGGCCTCATGGCCCATGGCTCAGCTCCTTATTTCACCTCTTCTTTTTCCTTTCTTTCTTTTAGTTTTGGTACCAGGGATTGCACTCAGGACATTGTGCTTGCCAGGCAAGCACTTTGGTTTAAAGTCTTCAAAAGCATCAAGACCCTGACACAGTGAAACACACTCAGCTGGCCAAGGGGAAGCAAAGCAACGACAGTGCCCTGGGGAGTGAATCTTCAGTGTGGGTTTGGAAAGCAGAGCCAGGACCACTAGGTCACAAGTGTGAGCTCCTTGAGAGCTGCCTTGACCCTGGAGCTCTCAGGCCACACCTGGAGCCTCTACGGCCACCACCACCTGCAGAGGGTGCTAGCTCTTGTAGAACCTGGGGCACAGCTGAGCTTTATTACTATTTTGAAATGTAATTAGTTGTGTTTGTGGTGCTGGAGTGGAAGCTAGGGCTCCACGCAGGCCCAGCAAGGGCTCCATGCCAGGCAGGTGTCAGTGGGGGCAACTGCTTCTGCTTCAGGGAGAGCTCTCTCCTGCCCCACACAAGACCATGACCACTGACGAGAGCAGCCAGCAAACACAGCCTCGCCAGGAGCCGGGCCGCGACCCCTACTCCAGCTCAAATGGCGTCACTCCCAGCCAACCTCAGCAGTTCTGAGCAGCCGCCCAGGCTGGATGCCTGTCCTGCTCCACATGGGGAGCAGCTGACCATGCAGGGCAGGACATGCGGCCCTGGGCCCCACGCCAGCTGCACATAACTCCTCCTGGTGCTACCTCAGCCCCACCTTGGCCTCCCAGTGGGAAGCAGTCAGTGGCCCTCCTAGGGAACCCTGTGCAGAGTCCCTGTGCTGCCCCTATCCAGAGTAACTTTTCATTCTGGCCATGGGCCCAGGAGGACTTCCTGGGTGTTCTGCGGACAGTGACAGTAACACTTAACTCACTTCAACGTTTCCATCTTCTGACATCTTCACCAACTGCGCAGCTGACAAAGCGACTGCTCGTCCTACTTCACACCCTGCTCCTACATCCCATGGCCCAGCAGTGCCTTTCCGCTGGGCCATGCCTCCCCCTGTAAGCCCAAGCTTGTGTTAGCAGGAGAAACAGTGCAGAGAAATGGCAGCACACAGCGCCCACAGTCCCACGGGAGCACCAGGCCTGGCCCTGAAACTTCAGGGGCCACTAAACATCAACAACCTTGTGCCACGCTCCCATGCTGCGTACCCTCAGCTTTCTGCAGATGGAAGCTGTGTGCCTCGCCCCATCCATGCGGGCCCAGGGTGACAGCGGTGGCTGCTGCTTTGCCAGCTCCAAGTCCCTCGCCGGGGTCCTCTCTCCCATGCCCTGCACACCTGACAATCTCCCTGTCCTTGTGACCCACCGGGAAACATGTTTGCTCTCAACCCCGAAAGTAGATGATATACAACACTTCTTAGCTACCTAGCAACCGCCTCTCAGCCTTTTGGGAGAGACACTAGGATCAAGTGTAACTACCTAGCAAGACATACTCCCCACAAGAGTGGTGAGAACCGCAGCACCCTAAGCGCCGGAGCTCTGCAGCCCTGGCGTCGGCGGCTGCGTCCTCTTGGGGCCGCTGCTGCTTTCTCCTCCAGGGGTTTTCCCAGGGTTCTGAGCCTCTGGCCAGGGCCGGGGGAGCCCATGGTGGCTTCTGCCCAGCTCTGTGTTGCTGCACCCCTGAACAGCTGCTCTGCCACCGCCTGGTCTATCCACAGCCTGGATCTCTGCTTCTATAGAAACCAAGAACAAACACAGGGGAGCAATAGGGCGTGGGTGTGAGGGGTGCTGCCCAGGAAAGCAGGTGGGCATACGGCAGGCACAGGCAGGGCTTAGGCTCCTTTCCCACCCTCCTTCCTCCCTGGTGCAGGCAGGAGCCAAGAGAGCAGGAGGACCTGGGCCTGAGGCCAGAGTCTGGAGATGGGGGACCAGAGACTGGCTGAGTGACATCTGGGTTCAGCTCCCAGACTCCCCCAGCTGAGAGTCCAGGAGTAGGGTGCGAGGAGTGGCTTTTTTGGAGTGTGGAGGGGCAGGGCACCCAGGCAGGAAGGCAACAACCAGCTGGGCACAGTGCTGAGCCCTGTCCACTCACCCCACAGGACCCTGCTGTGTGTCATGTCACACGTGGCCCCAGAAACACAGTCTTCCCCTGGCCCCACATCCCATCCCGCCCTGGGCCTGGGGTCCATAGGTGTCAGGTGCCCAGTGCTGCCCGCAGTGGTCCAGTGCCGATCCTCACACCAGCGCCTAGGAGGTGCTCAGGGCCACCCACTGGCACTGTCTCCCCAGCCCCATCCTGGGAAGGCCTGGGAGGGGCTTGGTTCAGCATTCAGGAGTCTTCACGGTCAAATCCTGAGTACCAGAAAGCTTGAAGGTACTTGGATGAAGGCCTTGTGTGTCAGAGACTCCAGATCTGGGCAGGGTGTTCACATGGCATGTGATTTAATGCTGAAACCAGGGAGGCCTAAGCCTCAAGGCCCAGCTGCAGACTGGACAGAACGAGCTGGTAGCCAGGGCTCAGTGCAAAACTGCCAGTGGGGGAAAATGTCCTAGCTAAAGAATGAGATGTGGATGATAAACACCCAGTGCTCACCAGGTAGTAGGAATTATGGGTACTTCTTATTTTCTTAGTGCTCATTTTCTTCCAACATTTTGTAACTAAAAAATAGTGACATTTTTTGAAAATTAGAGCTACTTCAAATTCACCATTAGTCTTTTTTTTTTTTTTATCTCAAAACAAAAGGACAAGGCAGGCGTGGTATGCCTAGCTCATACCTGTAATCCTAGCACTCTGGGAGGCGGGGACAGGAAGGTCACAAGTGAGCACTCGGCCTGCACCACTGTGCACCTTAGTGAGACCCTGCCTGGATATTCATTTATTGGTCCCAGGGACTGAATCT
The DNA here is from genome assembly GCA_004027025.1 of Myocastor coypus. Lineage (NCBI taxonomy): Eukaryota > Metazoa > Chordata > Mammalia > Rodentia > Myocastoridae > Myocastor > Myocastor coypus. The sequence continues at coordinate 43,016 of PVJA010004422.1, read as the reverse complement.
GCGGCATGTACGCCAAGCTTTGTCCCCAATCCTTTTTTATTTTTTATTTTTTATTTTGAAACAGGGTCTCACTAGAGTGCTAATCTGCACAGGCTGGACTTGAATTTGCAATCCTCAGCCTGCCAGAGTGCTGGGACGATGGGCACACACCACCACGGCTTGCAAAACCCTGTCTAGAAAAACAGAAAACAGGCTAGGAACACAGCCTTAGGAACAAGTTCCATTCTGGGAGAACAGAGAACATTTGTAAATCTGACCAAGTGAGTCATATACACTTTTTTTTTTTTTTTGGCAGAACCGGGGTTCGAGCTCACGACCTTGCACTTGCCAGGCAGGCACTTGTGCCACAGAGCTATCTCCCCAGCGCCTCCCCCATATAGATCTTTGACACAGTGTAAGGCATAAGAAGCCTTGCATATTCCACGAGCTAGCTGCTCTTTGTTTTTTTTGTGGGACCAGGGTTCAAACTCACGACCTTGCACTTGCCCAGCAGGCACTTGTGCCTCGGAGCTATCTCCCCAGCCCCACTAGCTGCTCTTTGAAACGGTGCCAATAGCTGGAGATTCCGTGATGAGAACAAGGGGCACCTGCATCTCTTCGCCTCGGTCCAGTCTCTCCCATATTTTCACTTTCGCTTCCACTGCCACTGCTTTGCCTGTCCTAGCTTCCCTTCCACACCAGCACTGCTCTTTCGCTGGCTCCCAGCATCCCGGGCTCTGCGTGCAGTACCGCCGTACGCTACGGCACTGTACGGTGAGCACACGGCACCGCTGTGACAGCGTCAGGCAGACACACAAGCTACTCCACCATCTGCTCACATCTGCAAGTGTGCACAGTGTGGTCTGCTGGTGTCTGCGAAAGTTCACCACTGAGTGCCTTTTACCACACAGCTTAGTGCAGGCGCAGCATCCAATCCCTCATACAGCAAAAGGAGGGGGAATTTTTGCTTTAGATGGTGGATATACAAGGTGTTTGTCTTAGTTACTTTTCTCTTGTTGCTGGGACAAATACCTGACACCCAAAATGAAGGAAGGAAAGGTTTATTTAGCTCACAGTTACTGGAAGTTTCAGTCCATACTCAGCTGGCTCCAAGGCTGAGTGGCACAGGGCAGAGAGCAGCAGCTCATAGTGGCAGAACAGTAACAATGGTGACAGAGGCAACGGAATAACCAGGGGAGCAGAGAGCAACAGTGCTAGTCTGTCTCCCTGTCTCTCTTTATACTGCATTCAGGCTCTCTACCTCAGCATATCCACCTTCAGCCATACCCATAATCCCAGAAAGACTCAGATCCATAGTCCCATCAGTACTAAAACACATAATCCCAGGGATCATGAGGCAAGTCTCAAACTCTAGAAGTCCCCGCCCCATGACCGCATGAGGCTTTGGGGGTACAACTAGACATAAACCATAACACTGTTTTTCATTACACTTCTTGAACTGATAGATGTGAAAAAAATGAAGACATTTTTCTCATAATTAAAACTGCTGGTTGAAAGATTTATGGAGACTTTGAAGTGGTGTGACAGGGTGAGTTCAGAACAGGCATTCAAGTCTGTAGTCCTAGAGACCTGGGCCATCCTGAGGGCTGGGTGGGGTGGAGCCCACACAGTCAGCCAACAGCACACCAGTGGGGGTCACTGCAAGATTCAGGGCAGCTGAGCTGGCGGTGCTGGACCACAGGTAAGATGCTCTGCTTTCCCTGGCAGTCCAGAGCCCTAAAGGCTGGAGGAGTTCCTGCCCTACAGCCCCAGGTGGCAGGACACAGCCCAGATCCAGTGAGGTATAGCCCTAGCTAGGGGGACCATGGGGAGGTCGGCCTCTGGGCTGAAGGTCAAGGAGCTAGGGCAGGGCATGCAGCAGAGGAAGGAGGTACTGTGGGCCCTCTCCACCCTGACACAGGTTACAAAGCCCCTCCAGGCCAGAAGCTGCATGCATCTGGCCTCAGCTTTGCCCGGGCAGAGGTACATGGCATTGCTGTGCAGTGCCTGGACAAGGTGTGGGGCCCTCTAGGTTAGGTGACCATGGGATCCAGTGTCCCTGACTTCTCCAGGAGGGCAAGAGCCTTTTGGCATTCTAAGCAGATTCCTAAGCCAGGTCACAAGGACACACTGTCCTTGGCCACTTCCAAGTGTAGACAAGACACGGGGAGGGCAGAGTTGGGCATTCACACAGGCCAGACTCCGCTGCTTTGCCTTAGCCACCTCTACCTTCTCCAACTTCCCAAGAGGTGGATAGTGATGCCTGCCGGCCTTGGCCCCACACCAGAGCCTGCCACAAAATGACTCCCTCAGAATAACTGCTGCATTCAAACAGAGCTGGCATCTTCTAAACAAGCAAAACCACACCTGGGGATCAGCCCAGCGCCTGGCTCATGGCTACACCCTGGCACTTTCTGTCCTTGGCCTGCCTGGGCTGGGTAGACTCAGACACCACTCCTCCTGGAGCTCAGGTTGCTTGCTCAGTGCACATCTGTGGCTTGCCAGGTGGTTTTCAAAATTGCACTTTTAAGTAACAGGGGTCACGTTACGTTACATTCGCAAGTAGGACATTTAAATTGCAAAACCCAGAGGGAAAAACAGACTCCACACATATACCCTCTTCAGGAAGCGCAGGGGTGCTTACAAGTGCCATCTGAAAGGGTTCACACAGCCCCCAGCCCTGAAGCCCCCCACCCCCCCGGACTGGACGGCAAGTCCCACCCACAACTCACCAGGCGCAAGCAGGACTCAGCTCCTTTTGCTATGGCCGGAGGGCTGCAAACCTCCAGCCCCAAGGCCCAGGAAGGACTGAGCTGCACGGCACGGTGTCTGGGCTTCCCCTGCCCCGTCCTGAGCACTCTCCTTCCCTTCCTCCAACTCCTATCCCTCCGTGCAGCCCGCAGTCCAGTACCTGCAGTCTGCTACCCAAGCTGGTGCCGGAGCAAGGACACAAGTTCAGTCTACACGGGCAACACGGTGACCCCAGGACTCCTGATCTGACTTCTGCACTCGCCCTCTCCTTACGGGGCCACTCACTCACCTCCTTCTCCTTTAGAGCCTGTCAGGGTGGAACCCACAGTGGAGTTCCAGCTTCTAGGTTGCTGGGCAGGAACCACGTCCGACAGCTAACATAGTCCCCAGTGAGATGTGTCCGTCACCCTATTATGTCCCCGAGGTGTAGTGCTCTGGAGGCAAGTTCCAGGCACAAATGTTCCGGCCTACCCAGGTTCTCAACCAGTTGTCACCCCAATACCTGTGTGCAGACATCACCAGGCCCTGCTGTCCTCGATGGACCCAGGGCAGCTTGTGTACTATTGAACAAGACAGCTAGGGACTACAGGGGACCAAGGGCCTGTGAGTGTCATGCACACTCCCAAGGGAGAGCATGTGTCCCCCATAGATGTGGGTGCCCGACCTGAGGCTGGGTGCTGTGCTCTGCCAGCACCAACAGGAAGAAAAGTCACTGTCATTTTTCTGGCCAGGATGGGCACTAGATAGGAGGCACCTTTGCAACTGTGGGTCATCCACACCTGCCTGTTTGGGGCCTCATGTGTGTGTGGAGGCCCTGCCTGGGGAAATTCAGCAGGCCTCTGTCACCCCCCACCTCCCCTGCCCTGAGCTCTGTCTGCCCGCCACACCCTCTCTAGCCTCCTTAGCCTCCTTTCCAGTGCTTCCAAGCAGGAAAGGACATGATCCCAGGTCCAGAATCACACCTGAGGTCAATTTTTGTTTCCAATTTGGGGAACCTATAGCTAGGAAATCTCTCTGCCTCATCAGTGCTGGGATTACAGGCGTGTCCCACTACAGCTGGTTTTGGTAGCCAGCACAGTATGCTGTACTGGGGATGTCTGTCTGTCTGTCTGTCTGTCTGTCTGTCTGTCTATCTATCTATCTCTCTATCTATCTATCTATCTATCTATCTATCTATCTATCTATCTATCTATCTATCTTGCAGAACCAGGGATTGAACTCAGGACCTTATACTTGCCAGGCAGGAACTTGTGCCCCTGAGCTATCTCCCCAGGACCCCCCTTTCTTTGTGGGACTGGGGGTTGAACTCAGGTCCTTGCATTTGTCAGGCAAGCACTTATTCTAGTGAGCCATCTCCCCAGCTCCTGTACTGGGGATTGAACCCTGGTCCTTGCACTTGGCAGGCAGGCTCTTAGACTGTGAGCTATCTCCCTAGCTCATCTTACTTTTTGAGAGGAGGTCTCCATGAGTTGTCAGGATTGGCTTTGTATGCATGACCTTCCTGGAGGTTTAGGGCAGAGCTCACAGGGAAGATTCCAGCCCAGGAGAAGAAGAGCTGTAGGGAGGGCAAGAGAGAAGCATTAGTGAGTGAGGCTGTGCTGGGAAGCCTAGATTAGAAGGCTCTCATCTTCAAAGAGCTGGGAGGGCCTCAGGGTTTCAGAAAGACAGGGAACAGAGACAGGACCTGGGTTCTGCCCAGCTGCCATGTCCAAGCAGGCACTGAGGCCACCACCTCGTCTTATCCTGGGAACTGGTCTATGGTCTGCAGGGCTCCACTCTTCCTGGGCCTGTGCAATGGGTCCTGCAGTGTTAGGCCAATGATAGGAAATATCGAGGTGACCTCACAGAGGTTTTGTAAAGGTGGTGCCCAATGTCCCTGCAAGCCCTTAGGATTAGTTAACGAGGCTGTTACAGCAGCTAAACTAGAGATCTTGTGGGTAGTCAGACAGGGATGGTTCTGGAGAGGTCAGCGTAGAAGACAACAATAAGGCCAGAGGTGCATTCACAGAAGATCAGGCTTCAGGAAAAAGAGGAGCTACTCACCTACATACCTCCCCTAGGGATGAATAGCCTTAACTTTTTGTGTGTGTGCCAAGCTTGGGACCTCAGTGATTGATATTCTAAGTAGACATCAATGAGCGTGCAGTGGAGGGCGAAACCTCCTTGCCTTGCCCACCCCTTCCAGAAAAGTGTTTGCTATGGTTGTTTCCCCCATTTAATACCACTATTGTCCTTACCACTGTACTCGAGGGATACCTACTGCCTGGCCATAGTTCTGTCCCACCTCACACTCATCCTGTGACTTTCCATTGGATCACTGTTACCTAAGTGACTGTACTCGTAATCTTATTAGTTCTGTCCCACCTTAAGCTCACTGTGCCTTGGGGCTTTGCTCAGTAAATGCCCTTGAGAAGTGGAGCTGGTAGGCAACCCGCTTTCAGGGCCCTTTCAGTCCATCTTAGACAGAAGCTTTCTTTTCCTCTCAGTATTCTTCCCACTCTTAACCTCCATTGCTCTGGAATTCATTCCTCGATTTTAGAGAGCACAGACTTGATGTTTTGGACATCTAGCAGCTTGGGAGTCCTAACTCCTCTGGCAAGCCGTCAGTGTCCTTGGTCTAGAAGGGTAAGTGTACGGCTCACGACCTCTGTTCCAGACGCCCCTTAATGCAGTAGTGGCGAGCAGAGGGGGCGGGTCTGACCCAAAGCCTGAGGTGATGGCACACAGCCACTGAACAAGGCAGACAGGGAAGTTCCATGCTGATTCTGATAAAGGGGGAGAGAAACTCCCAACCTGCTAGATGTCCAGCAGGAGCTCACCTTCTCTAAGATCGAAGAATGACTTCTGTAGAGATTAAGAGCAGAATGTACTTACCGGGGAAGGAAAGCTCCTGTCTGAGAGAGACAGACAGGATCCCGAGTTGGTTGCCCAGGGTCCCGCCTTTCCTAGGGATTTTTATGGAGCAAAATCATAAGGTGAGGTGGGTCCAAGGTGGGGGAGAATAGGAAATCACAAGGCAGGGAACAGGGTGGAACAAAACTATGGTCAGTCAATAAGATTACGTGTATAACTGCTCAGTAATATTAATTAAAGGGGATCAGATAGGAAAATCACTTAGCAAGAGGTGGTGAACCAGAACAGGTGCTCTTCCTGGAAGGGGCTGGGTTGGGCAGGGGCTCTCCCTGGCCTTCTCAAGGTGGTTATCAGTCACAGTTACTTATCTTAGGAGGTAGGCAGTGCCTCCGTTTCATCTTTATTCCTGACAGGTGTCTGTCTCCCCAGCAAGTGCAAGGTACACCGCCTTTCCACTCTCTCCCCATGGGCCTTGCCCTGTCTGACTGCCTACAGCTTTTCTACCCACCTTAGTTGCCTACAACACTTTTGCACAGGCTCAGCTTCAAGGGCCCTGTCACACTCCTGCTCTGCCTCCCTGCAGCTGGGGCTCCAGACCCGTGACATGGCCCCTGCCCATGTGTTAGTGGGCCGAAGTTGCCCAAAGTCAGTCTTGCAAGAGCCCAGTCAGAACATAGATTCCTGGAAGTGGGGATATAGCTCAGTGGTCTAAGTGCCTGCCTGGAAAGCACAAGGACCCATGTTCAATTCCAGGTACCACATGCTGTGCTGACCCTAGAACCCCGGGTGGGCTGTGCTGGCCATAGAAACCAGGCGTGGTGGCACATGCCTATAATCTCAGCTCTGGGGACTCTGAGGCAGGAGGATCACTATGAGTGCTAGTTGTGTACTGAGACCCTGTATCAAATAAATAAAATATTTTAATAAGAAAATATTTTTGTAATTTAAAGTATTTATTGGTTCATGTTTTCAAGAAATACTGTACTTTTATTTTTTTATGCTAAGTTCAAATGTATTTTTTTGAGAATACAAAAAGAGTAATTCTTGATGTACTTTTAAATAAATCACCAAAGGTCAAATATTTCTCTCTCCTCTCAATTCTTGTTTTGTTTTGCTTTGTTTGCTATATACGACAGCAACCTTCAATTCATGGATATCCTTCTGCCTCATAAGAAAATATTTTGTGAAAATTAAAAAAGAAAGAAAGCACATAGATTGCTGGGCTGCCCCGGGCGGCTCCTGGGCTTACTTATGTGGGACCTCATTGCTAAGGCCCCTGCATAATGACACAGGCCAAAGCTCAACAACCTCTCCTCCAGGGACCTGGGAGCCAGGGCAAGCTTCACGTGGACGGCTGGACGCTTCCAGCACAGCACAGGACACGGGGGAGCCAAACCCAAGCCCAGGCAGGTGGCGGGCACGTGCCATTCCTTTCTCAAGGGGCTCCGATGTGCTGTGAGCTTGGCTCAGCTTAGGGCCCTGCACATGCACTGCAGGGGACACACCCCAGCGATGGCAGGGAGGGGGCAGCCAGCACGCCTGTCCTGGGGGAGCCACTGCCCAAGGACAGTCCCCTGAGGAAGCAACTGGCTGGGGACTTTTGAACACTGAGCAGGAGCTGGGACCAAGATCAGTGTCACCTACATGACATGGATGGAGCCCATGCCTCTGCCACCAGGCAGGCCTGCCCTGGGGTCTGGATCCTGGATCCTCCTTGGAGCCAAATAGGAGGGACAGAGGAGCACGGTGACATCCAGCATTGGGGTATCTTGGCTGGGGACATTGTCTTCCCTGCAACCCTGCTTCTGGTGCCCAGAAAGTGGAGGGGCTCTGCTCTGACACAGTGTGGCCAGGCAGCTCCTATGGTTCTGGGCCACGGGAACCAACAGAGGCTGGCATACTCTGTGATGCTGGAGATGGCGCAGACATGGCATGGACAGAGTGAGGCACTCAACAAAATGCCTGGCCCCTGCCTTGGGCTCCAATGGGCACTGCAGCAGCGGCATGGGTGCTTGGGAATAACCAGAGGTGTGAGGATAGCCTGACCTATGAGACCTAGGAGACACAGCCACAACCGTCCACAGAAATGACTGTGCACACAGGAGAGACTGGGAGGAGAACCCTGCAGGACCACAGTTGTAGTCTCAGGGTGCAGTGTGGGACCCCCGAGTGCAAGGTGCCACCTCTGCACCACCACCACAGCCCGCAAGGATGCAAGGAAATAAACCTGCATGGGGTCAGGCCACAGGGTGTGCAGGGGACGGTGCCACCACTACTCCACCAGTGACTGTGGAGCCAGCCAATCTGTTTCCACACCCTCCTCCACTGGCCTCCCTCCTATCCCTCTGCTGTTTCCAAGTAACACTCCATTTAAGGGCTTTCTGTGGGCAGGAATGTGAGAGGACACTTCACCCCAGCCACAAGGAAAAGGTTGGGGCTTCCTGGGGGCTAGACCCAGATACCTGGATTCTATGTGAGGAAAGGGGCTGGCCAGGCCAGCTGCTCCCTGCCTTGGATTCCCCAGAGCCCTGCGGTGGACATCACGCCATTCGCAAAACTCTCCCGGAAGCCAGTTCTCCACTCGGTGCTTTGTCAGTATAGTTCTTCCTTTTCAATGCACATAGGTATTGAAGAAAAGCATCCAAAGGTTGCCTGTATCCCCAAATAAAGGAAGAGCTCATTCACACTGTGAGATGTGTTCCCAATGTTTTCCACAAGCACAGGTGACCTCGATAGCAATTTGCACCACAGAGCGATTCTGCGTTGTAGCTTACTAGCTGTGTGTCTCAGAACATCTCTACAGGCCTGTAAACATCTGTCCTCCTCCACCTCCTCCTCCTCTCCACTACCCAAACCCCAGGCCAGGCGGGCCTCACCTGCGTCCTCCACCAGCTCTCTGCCACTTGGCCCTGATCGGGCTGCCCAGTCATGCTGAGCGGAACTTGGTGGGGTCCCTGGGGTGCACTCGTCAGCCTCTGTCAAGAATGGGTGCCAGGGCTCAGCCCCGTCTGGCCTGGCGCTCAGCCACACCCGGCTGGGTGTCAGCCCAGGGTCCAGGCCTGTGGCAGGTGGGCTGCTCCTGGGGCCAGGCCTGCCCCACCCTGCTCTGGGCCGTCTGCCTCTGCTCCTCCTCCCTTCCCGTGATTGCTTCTCCATCCTGCATCTTTATTAAGTGCTCCCTGGAGCCCACTTGCCGCACATGGGGCATCTGGGTTTTGTCAACATCACAGCTGAGCCATCTCTGTCCCTGGCCTAGGGCATGTGGGTGGGCATGGTGCCAGTCTGCACGGCAGACACACAGCTCTGGTCCCCTCTCTGGTCCTGCTGGGCCCTTCTGTGCCTAGGCCCATTTCTGTCCCCAGACAGGAGCAGAGTTCCAGGACATTGAAGAGCACAGAGGACCCCAGCAGCCCAGCACCTTCTGGGTGACTGTGAGCCCAGGGTGCGGGAGGATGTGGCCTGGAGTTGTGGGTGCTCAGGAGGCAGGGGTGTGTGGAGGGGAGGACAGACCCCGAGGGCTATCACTGACCCCAGTATGCCGGCTGAGGGGTACACACACACACATTCACACTCCAGAGCCCAGCGGGGCCTGGCATTGCCCTCCTTCTGCAGTGCAGCCAATGTTTGTCTAAGCACCATGGGTGAAAGGCCCCTTGCCAGCAGCCTGGAGGAGGAAGGCAGGACCCAGGCTCTTGTCTGTCTCTCCTGTCTCCTGTGAGGCCACCAGAGGAAGGGAAGCTGGGGAAGAGCTGGCTGGACACACCTGGGATGGCTCCTGATGGCATGGCCGCTGGCTTCTGTCTCAGCTGTCGGGATGTGTTGGCTTGGCTCGGAGCTATGATCTGACCTCCTCTTGGCTTTACCCAGTGGACATGAGTGACCAGAGCTCCAGGCAGGCCCGGCTGCCCTGCTTTGGCCACCAGGACAGGCAGGGTTTGCCCCTGAGTGCAGCACTCTGGAGGGTAGCACCAGCTCTGTGGTGGGCAGGGGATGTGGTGGTAAGTGAATGACTGAGTTAGGAGACACAGAAGTTTTTTTGTTTTTTTTTTTGTTTTGTTTTGTTTTTTTGTCTTTTTGAGACAGGGTCTCACTATGCAGTTCAGGCTGGCCTTGAGCTCACTTTTGTAGCCCAGGCTGGTCTCAAACTCGCATCAATCCTCCTGCCTCAGCCTCCCAAGTGCTGGGATTACAGGCGTGCGCCACCACGCCCGGCTAGCCACAGAGGTATTGTCTAGACGGAGAAACTGAGGCAGGGTGAGTGAGATCACTTGATCCAGGCTTTGGATTCCAAAACTAGAAATTTTAGTGCTCTGTGGCAGAGTGATCAGGGCAACCACACGGGGGAGGGAAGCTGCTTCTCTGTGGCCCCTGGGCCAGGTGGTTGCCGACCCCACCCGGAAGGGCCCCCGCCTGCCTGCCTGTGGGAGGAGCTGCCTGCTTGCTCCTTGGGACCATCTGGGCCTGGGGATAGAGTGGAGCCAGTGGGAGCCAGACAGGGCCTACAGCCTCATGCACACCTGCAAGGCCAGCCTGGCTCTCTCTGCACTGGGTAGACCATGCTGTTGCAGCCAAGGAGCACAGGCTGGATGACCTATAAGCAACGGAGAGTGTTTTTCATGGGCCTCAGGGCTGGCATCCAAGGCAAAGTGCCAGGGTGTCTGGGCAGAGGAAAAGGCCCTTCTTACTGTCCTTAAACAGGAGGAAGAGGTTCCGGGAGCTCTCAGGATCCTCTGGGTGGGAGCTTCATGCTCCCACCTCCTCATGCCAGGGCAGGGTCCAGTACGAGTTCAGCTTGAATGCCAGCGGGCATAGCACCCACCAAGTGCAGCTCCAGGACACCCCAGCCCTCCCAGGGAAGCCTCTGCTCTGGGCCCCACTTTGCAAGGTGTCTTCCAGAGATGGCTGGGGGCAGAACAGTGAAGTGGAGGCCAGCCTGTGGCTCTGAGTCCTATGCTGACATGCTCTGGCACTCCAGTATTGAGAAAGTTTCCCTGCACATTACTGCCATCATCTGCATGATGGAGGTAATCACTGGTTTGTTAGAATTAGGTGAGCTAAGCTGGGCATGGTGGTGCACACCTGTAATCCCAGCACTCAGGAGGCTGAGGCAGGAGGATCGGTGTGAGTTCAAGGCCAGCCTAGGCTACAAAAGTGAGCTCAAGGCCAGCCTGAACTGCACAGTGAGACCCTGTCTCAAAAAGACAAAAAAAAAAAAAAGAATTAGGTGAGCTAAAACATAAATCAACAGATGTTAAGTCATTCTTCCTCATTCCCTAATATGCTATAAAAATATATAAACTACTAAGAATAATGCCTGGGATAGAAGAAATGCCACTATATTTCATCAGCATAACCATATCACCACCATCACCTTCACCAACATCACCAACATCACCATCTCTACCGTCACCACCATCACCATCACCATTACCACCACCACCATCACCATCACCACCATCACCGCCACCACTACCACCACCACCATCATCACCATCACCACCACCACCACCACCACCACCACCATCATCACCATCACCACCACCACCACCACCACCA